>JBCFYV010001816.1:0-17389 GCA_039000515.1 Timema cristinae | reverse complement strand
AAATGGGATTTCAAGGGTTACGATAGGATAAAAAATTTACCCTTTTAAGGGTTTTTATGTAATCCACTTTATATAAAAAAGAAAGGGGCTGGGATTTACATAGATTAAAAATGTTCACAAGACCCGGGGAAGTAGGAGATTAGAGGGTTTTTTATCCACTTCAATATTAAAATTTTTGGGGTGGAAAAATCACGAATATTAAAAATAAAAAAAAAACTATTGATTTTTCATAAAAAATTCCCCAACTATAAGAAAGGCCCGGGGAATTACCTACTTAAAGAAAGCTTAAATGTTTTGATCAAATTTAAAAAAGCTAAGTTGTTACCGGCTCTTCTGTACCCAAAAATATTGGTAAACAAAAAATTAAAAAAATCAAAAAACATGACCCGATAGAAAGAAAAAATTTAAATGTTGCTGTGCACTTAAAATATTCCCAAATTGCTGGACCACAAAAACAAACATTCAAAAAAAACTCTAAAATATCGTTTTTTTTTTTATAAATTTTTTTTATCTAAAACGAACCCCCGGGGAAAAACCCTACTTAAAAAAAAATTTTACATGTTACGATCTTTTTAAAAAATTTAGTTTTCACGGCTCTTCCGCAGTCAACATACATGGTAAAATAAAGGGCCCCGGTTTTTACGTACAAAAAAAAAATTCCCCAAGACTCGATAATAAAAAAGATTTTATGGGTTTTTTGGGCAGCCCCACAAAATTGCCAGACAATCACAAATATTCAAAAAAACTCAAAAAAATATAAATTTTTCAAAAAAAAATTTTCCCCAAAGTAAGGGGAAGGCCTTAGAATTCCCCTAAATGGTTTTTCACTTGTTACGATGGGGTAAAAAATTTAGTTTTTAGGGGGTTTTTATGTAATCCACATATTTTAAAAGGAAGGGCTCGGTTTTTTCATACATTAAAAAAAATTTTCACAAGACCCGAAAAGAAAGGGGATTAGGGGGCCCCCTTTTGCACTTAAATATTAAAAGATTGGGGGAAAAAAATCACAAATATTCAATATAACTCAAAAAACTATTGTTTTTTTTTTTAAAAAAAATTCCCCAAATAAGCGGGTACTGGAATTACCTACTTAAAGAAAGTTTAAATGTTTTGATCGAATAAAAAACTAAGTTGTTACCGGCTCTTCTGTAGCCAACATATATGGTAAACATAAACATTTAAAAAAAATCACAAAACATGATCCGATAGAAAAGTGTAATTTAAATGTTGTTCGTGTACTTCAATACTACCAAATTGCGGGACACACCACACAAACTTCAAAAAACCTAAAAATATCGATTTTTCATATAAAAATTCCTTATGTAAAACGAAGTCCCTGGAATAACCTACTTAAAAAGATTACATGTTACGATCGGATAAAAAATTAGCTTCACTGGCTCTTCCGTATCAACATACATGGTAAAATGAGGGCTCGGTTTACGTACATAAAAAAAATCACAAGACCGATAATAAAAAGATTATTTGGGTCTTGTGCAGTCTAAAACTATTGATTTTTTCATATAAAATTCCCCAACTATAGGAAGGCCCTGGAATTACCTACTTAAAGAAACTAATGTTTTGATCGAAAAAAAGCTAATTTACCGGTCTTCTTAGCCAACATATATGGTAAAATAAACATAAAAAAAAATCACAAAACTGATCCGAAGAAAGTGTAATTAAAATGTTGGACTCGTGCATTCAATATTACCAATCGGACACATACAAAATTCAAAATAACTCTAAAATATCGATTTTTCATAAAAATTCCTTATCTAAAAACGAAGTCCCTGGAATAACCTACTAAAAAGAAATTACATGTTACGATCGGTTAAAAAATTTAGCTTCACTGGCTCTTCCGCGTCAACATACATGGTAAAATAAGGCTCGGATTTACGTACATAAAAAAATTCACAAGACTCGTAATATAAAAGATTATATGGTGTCTTGTGCAGTCCCACAAAATTGCCAGACACATCACAAATATTCAAAATAACTCTAAAAATATCAATTTTTCATATAAAAATTTCCAAGTAATGGGAAGGCCTTAGAATTACCACTAAATGAGATTTCACATGTTACGATCGGATAAAAAATTTAGCTTTTATGGGTTTTTATGTAATCCACATATATAATAAAAGGAAGGGCTAGGATTTACATACATTAAAAAGTTCACAAGACCCGAAAAGATAGGAGATTAGATGGTCTCTTATGCACTTCAATATTACAAGATTGGTGGAAAAATCCCCGAATATTCAAAATAACTCTAAAACTATTGATTTTTCATATAAAATTCCCCAACTATAAGGAAGGCACTGGAATTACCTACTTAAAGAAAGCTTAAATGTTTTGATCGAATAAAAAACTAAGTTGTTACCGGCTCTTCTGTAGCCAACATATATGGTAAACATAAACATTAAAAAAAATCACAAAACATGATCCGATAGAAAAGTGTAATTTAAATGTTGTCTCGTGCACTTCAATACTACCAAATTGCCGGACACACTACACAAACATTCAAAATAACTCTAAAAATATCGATTTTTCATATAAAAATTCCTTATGTAAAACGAAGCCTGAATACTACTAAAGGATAGTCGTGTAAAATAGCTTCATGGTCTTCTGTAACATATGTAAAATAAGGCTCGGTTTACATAAAAATTCAAAGACGATATAATTATATTGCTTGTAGTCTAAAACTTTATTTTTCATTAAAATCCAATAGGAAGGCCTGAATTACACTAAGATAATTTGATGATAAAATAGTTTTACGGTTTTTACCACATATATTAAAAAAACATTAAAAAATCACAGACCAGAAGTGAATAATGGCTCTGCACTTCAATATACAATTGGGAAATCACAAAATTCAAAATATCTAAATATCGATTTTTCATATAAAAATTCCTTATTAAAGAAGTCCCGAATAACTACTTAAAAAATTAATGTTCGATCGTAAAAATTTAGCTTCACTGGCTCTTCCGGTCAACATAATGGTAAAATGAAGGGCTCGATTTACAAAAAATTACAGCTGATAAAAAAGATAATGTTCTTTCATCCAAAATTCAGACAATACAAATATTCAAAACTTAAAAATATTTTTCTATAAAATTAAAGAAGGCCTTGATTACACTAAATGAATTCACATGTCATCGATAAATTAGTTTTGGTTTTTTGTATCACATATAATAAAAAGTCGGATTTATATAAAAAATAGACAAAGGGATTATGGTCTCTTAGATCAATATTACAAGATTGTGGAAATACAATTCAAAATAACAAATATGATTTCATATAAAATTCCATAAAGAGCCCTGAATACTACTAAAAAAGTAAGTTGATCGATAAAAAATAGTTTTCGCTCTTCGTGCAATATGGTAATACTTAAATAAAAAATCAAGAAATGTAATTTAAATTATGTCCTGAATATACCTACTAAAATGCCGGAACATTACACAAAATCAAAATAACTCTAAAGTATCGATTTTTCATATATTAAAAAGTCTTTCTTAATACGATACAATTGAATAACCACTATAAAAAGATTTAGCATGTTACGTCGGATAAAAAATTTAGCTTCACTGGCTCTTCCGTTGTCAACATACATGGTAAAATGAAGGGCTCGGATTTACGTACATAAAAAAATTCACAAGACTCGATAATATAAAAGATTATATGGTGTCTTGTGCAGTCCCACAAAATTGCCAGACACATCACAAATATTCAAAATAACTCTAAAAATATCAATTTTTCATATAAAAATTTCCAAGTAATGGGAAGGCCTTAGAATTTACCGCTAAATGAGATTTCACATGTTACGATCGGATAAAAAATTTAGCTTTTATGGGTGTTTATGTAATCCACATATATAATAAAAGGAAGGGCTCGGATTTACATACATTAAAAAAGTTCACAAGACCCGAAAAGATAGGAGATTAGATGGTCTCTTATGCACTTCAATATTACAAGATTGGTGGAAAAATCACGAATATTCAAAATAACTCTAAAACTATTGATTTTTCATACAAAAATTCCCCAACTATAAGGAAGGCCCTGGAATTACCTACTTAAAGAAAGTTTAAATGTTTTGATCGAATAAAAAAACTAAGTTGTTTACCGCTGTTCTGTAGCCAACATATATGGTAAACATAAACATTAAAAAAATCACAAAACATGATCCGATAGAAAAGTGTAATTTAAATGTTGTCTCGTGCACTTCAATACTACCAAATTGCCAGACACACTACACAAACATTCAAAATAACTCTAAAAATATCGATTTTTCTATAAAAAATTCCTTATGTAAAACGAAGTCCCTGGAATAACTACTTAAAAAGAGATTACATGTTACGATCGGATAAAAAATTAGCTTCACTGGCTCTTCCGTAGTCAACATACATTGGTAAAATGAAGGGCTCGGATTTACGTACATAAAAAATTCCTAAGACTCGATAATATAAAAGATTATATGGTGTCTTGTGCAGTCCCACAAAATTGCCAGACACATCACAAATATTCAAAAATAACTCTAAAAATATCAATTTTTCATATAAAAATTTCCCAAGTAATGGGAAGGCCTTAGAATTACCCACTAAATGAGATTTCACATGTTACGATCGGATAAAAAATTTTAGCTTTTATGGGTTGTTTATGTAATCCACATATATAATAAAGGAAGGGCTCGGATTTACATACATTAAAAAAGTTCACAAGACCGAAAATAGGAGATTAGATGGTCTCTTATGCATTCAATATTACAAGATTGGTGGAAAAATCACGAATATTCAAAATAACTCTAAAACTATTGATTTTTCATAAAAAATTCCCCAACTATAAGGAAGGCCCTGGAATTACCTACTTAAAGAAGCTTAAATGTTTTGATCGAATAAAAAACTAAGTTGTTACCGCTCTTCTGTAGCCAACATATATGGTAATCATATACATTAAAAAAATCACAAAACATGATCCGATAGAAAAGTGTAATTTAATGTTGTCTCGTGCACTTCAATACTACCAATTGCCGGACAACTACACAAACATTCAAAATAACTCTAAAAATATCGATTTTTCATATAAAAATTCCTTATGAAAAAACGAAGTCCTGGAATAACCTACTTAAAAAGAGATTACATGTTACGATCGGATAAAAAAATTAGCTTCACTGGCTCTTCCGTAGTCAACATACATGGTAAAATGAAGGGCTCGGATTTACGTACATAAAAAAATTCACAAGACTCGATAATATAAAAGATTATTATGGTGTCTTGTGCAGTCCCCACAAAATTGCCAGACACATCACAAATATTCAAAATAACTCTAAAAATATCAATTTTTCATATAAAAAATTTCCCAAGTAATGGGAAGGCCTTAGAATTACCCACTAAATGAGATTTCACATGTTACGATCGGATAAAAAATTTAAGCTTTTATGGGTGTTTATGTAATCCACATATATATAAAAAGGAAGGGCTCGGATTTACATACATTAAAAAAGTTCACAAGACCCGAAAAAGATAGGAGATTAGATGGTCTCTTATGCACTTTAATATTACAAATTGGTGGAAAAATCATGAATATTCAAAATAACTCTAAAACTATTGATTTTTCATATAAAAATTCCCCAACTATAAGAAGGCCCTGGAATTACTTCTTAAAGAAAGCTTAAATGTTTTGATCGATAAAAAACTAAGTTGTTACCGGCTCTTCTGTAGCCAACATATATGGTAAATATAAACATTAAAAAAAATCACAAAACATGATCCGATAGAAAAGTGTAATTTAAATGTTGTCTCGTGCACTTCAATACTACCAATTGCCAGGACACACTACACAAACATTCAAAATAACTCTAAAAATATCGATTTTTCATATAAAAATTCCTTATGTAAAACGAAGTCCTGGAATAACCTACTTAAAAAGAGATTACATGTTACGATCGGATAAAAAATTTAGCTTCACTGGCTCTTCCGTAGTCAACATACATGGTAAAATGAAGGGCTCGGATTTACGTACATAAAAAAATTCACAAGACTCGATAATATAAAAGATTATATGGTGTCTTGTGCAGTCCCACAAAATTGCCAGACACATCACAATATATTCAAAATAACTCTAAAAATATCAATTTTTCATATAAAAATTTCCCAAGTAATGGGAAGGCCTTAGAATTACCCACTAAATGAGATTTCACATGTTACGATCGGATAAAAAATTTAACTTTTATGGGTGTTTATGTAATCCACATATATAATAAAAAGGAAGGGCTCGGATTTACATACATTAAAAAAAGTTCACAAGACCCGAAAAGATAGGAGATTAGATGGTCTCTTATGCACTTTAATATTACAAAATTGTGGTAAAATCATGAATATTCAAATAACTCAAACTATTGATTTTTCATAAAAAAATTCCCCAACTATAAGAAGGCCCTGGAATTACTACTTAAAGAAAGCTTAAATGTTTTGATCGAATAAAAAACTAAGTTGTTCGCTCTTTGTAGCCAACATATTGGTAAAATAAACATTAAAAATCACAAAACATGATCCGATAGAAAAGTGTAATTTAATGTTGTCTCGTGCACTTCAATACTACCAAATTGCCGGACACACTACACAAACATTCAAAATAACTTAAAATATCGATTTTCATATAAATCTTATGTAAAGAAGTCCCGGAATAACTACTTAAAAGAGATTATGTTCGATCGGATAAAAATTTGCTTCACTGGCTCTTCGTATCACATACATGGTAAATGAGGCTCGGATTTACGTACATAAAATTCACAAGACTCGATAATATAAAAGATTATATGGTGTCTTGTGCAGTCCACAAAATTGCAGAACATACAAATATCAAATACTCTAAAATATCAATTTTTATATAAAATTTCCAAGTAATGGAAGGCCTTAGAATTACACTAAATGGATTTACATGTTCGATCGGATAAAAATTTACTTTAGGGTGTTTATGTATCACATTTTATAATAAAGGAAGGTGGATTTACATACATTAAAAGTTCAAATACCGAAAAATAGAGATTAATGGTCATTTATGACTTAATATTACAGGCTTCATTGGAAAATAGGAATATTCAAAATAATCTAAAATTGATTATTTTTAGAGTATTTTAATATTTGTGATGTGTCTGGCAATTTTGTGGGACTGACAAACTATATCTTTTATATATCCTGAGTTAAATTTTTTTAAAAGAGTTAAATCGAGCCTGCATTTTAAATTTAGTTTGACTACGCGTCCAGTAGCTAAGCTAAATTTTTTTTTACGAAGCGTAACATTTACTCTTTTTAAGTGGTTATTCCAGGGCTCGTTTTAATAAGATATGTTTTGAAAAGTCCGATAATTTGAGTTATTTTGAATAGTTTGTGTAGTCTGGCAAATTTTAGTATTGAGTGCACGAGACAACATTTAAATTACAACTTTCTATACGGTTTCATGTTTTTCGATTTTTTTAATGTATATTACAATTTTGGGCTACAGTAGTCCAGTTAACAACTTAGTTTTTTATCGATCAAAACATTTAAGCTTTCTTTAAGAAGGTAATTCAGGGCCTTCTTTAGTTGGAATTTTTATATGAAAAATATTCAATAGTTTTGGATTATTTTGAATATCTATTTTTCCCAATCTTGTAATATTAAAGTGCTTTAAGAGGACCATCTAATTCTTTCTTTTCGGTCTTGTGAACTTTTTTAATGTATTGTAAATTCCGAAGACCCCTTTCCCCTTTTATTATATATGTGGATTACATAAAACCCATAAAAGTTAAATTTTTTATCCGTCGTAACATGTGAAATCTCATTTAGTGGGTAATTCTAAGGCCTTCCCATTACTTGGGAAATTTTTATATGAAAAAATGATATTTTTAGAGTTATTTTGATATTTGGATGTGTCTGCAATTGTTGGGGACTGCACAAAGACACCATATAATCTTTTATATTATCGGTCTTGTGAATTATTTTTATGTACGTAAATCCGAGCCCTTCATTTTACCATGTATTTTGGGACTACGGAAGAGCCATTTGAAGCAAAATTTTTTTATCATCGTAACATGTAAATCTCTTTTTAAGTAGGTTATTCCAGGGACTTCGTTTTACATAAGGAATTTTTATATGAAAAATCGATATTTTTAGAGTTATTTTGAATGTTTGTGTAGTGTGTTCGGCAATTTGGTAGTATTGAAGTGCACGAGACAACATTTAAATTACACTTTTCTATCGGATCATGTTTTGTGATTTTTTTAATGTTTATATTTACCATATATGTTGGCTACGAAGAGCCGGTAACAACTTAGTTTTTTATTCGATCAAACATTTAAGCTTTCTTTAAGTAGGTAATTCAGGGCCTTCCTTATAGTGGGGAATTTTTTATGAAAAAATCATAGTTTTAGAGTTATTTTGAATTTGTGATTTCCACAATTTGTAATATTGAAGTGCATAAGAACATTAATTATCTTTTCGGTCTTGTGATTTTTTTAATGTATGTAAATGAGTTCACTTTTTTAATAGTGGTACATAATACACCATAAATAAATTTTTATTCGATGTAAATGGAAACATAAGGAATTTTTATATGAAAAATCGATATTTTTAGAGTTATTTTGAATGTTTGTGTAGTGTGTCCGGCAATTTGGTAGTATTGAAGTGCACGAGCAACATTTAAATTACACTTTTCTATCGGATCATGTTTTGTGATTTTTTTTAATGTTTATTTTACCATATATGTTGGCTACAGAAGAGCGGTAACAACTTAGTTTTTTTATTCGATCAAAACATTTAAGCTTTCTTTAAGTAGGTAATTCCAGGGCCTTCTTATAGTTGGGGAATTTTTATATGAAAATCAATAGTTTTGAGTTTTTTGAATATTCGTGATTTTTCCACCAATTTGTAATATTGAAGTGCATAAGAGACCATCTAATCTCTATCTTTTCGGGTCTTGTGAACTTTTTTATGTATGTAAATCCGAGCCCTTCCTTTTATTATATATGTGGATTACATAAAACCCATAAAAGTTAAATTTTTTCCGATCGTAACATGTGAATCTCATTTAGGGGTAATTTAAGCCTTCCATACTTGGGAAATTTTTATATGAAAAATTGATATTTTAGAGTTATTTTGAATATTTGTGATGTGTCTGGCATTTTTGGGACTGCACAAGACACCATATAATCTTTTATATTATCGAGTTTGTGAATTTTTTTTATGTACGTAAATCCGAGCCTTCATTTTACCATGTATGTTGACTACGAAGAGCAGTGAACTAAATTTTTTATCCGATCGTAACATGTATTCTTTTTAAGTAGGTTATTCAGGGACTTCGTTTTACATAGGAATTTTTATATGAAAAATCGATATTTTTAGAGTTATTTTGAATGTTTGTGTAGTGTGTCCGGCAATTGGTAGTATTGAAGTGCACGAGACAACATTAAATTACACTTTTCTATCGGATCATGTTTTGTGATTTTTTTAATTTTATTTACCATATATGTTGGCTACAGAAGGTAACAACTTAGTTTTTTATTCGATCAAAACATTTAAGCTTTCTTTAAGTAGGTAATTCCAGGGCCTTCTTATAGTTGGGAATTTTTATATGAAAATCAATAGTTTTAGAGTTATTTTGAATATTCTGATTTTCCACCAATTTGTAATATTAAGTGCATAAGAGACCATCTAATCTCCTATCTTTTCGGTCTTGTGAACTTTTTAATGTATGTAAATCCGAGCCCTTCCTTTTATTATATATGTGGATTACATAAACACCATAAAAGTAAATTTTTTATCCGATCGTAACATGTGAAATCTCATTTAGGGTAATTCTAAGGCCTTCCCATTACTTGGGAAATTTTTATATGAAAATTGATATTTTTAGAGTTATTTTGAATATTTGTGATGTGTCTGGCAATTTTGTGGGACTGCACAAGACACCATATAATCTTTTATATTATCGAGTCTTGTGAATTTTTTATGTACGTAAATCCGAGCCCTTCATTTTACCATGTATGTTGACTACGGAAGAGCCAGTGAAGCTAAATTTTTTATCCGATCGTAACATGTAATCTCTTTTTAAGTAGGTTATTCCAGGGACTTCGTTTTACATAAGGAATTTTTATATGAAAAATCGATATTTTTAGAGTTATTTTGAATGTTTGTGTAGTGTGTCCGGCAATTTGGTAGTATTGAAGTGCACGAGACAACATTTAAATTACACTTTTCTATCGGATCATGTTTTGTGATTTTTTTAATGTTTATGTTTACCATATATGTTGGCTACAGAACAGCCGGTAAAACTTAGTTTTTTATTCGATCAAAACATTTAAGCTTTCTTTAAAGTAGGTAATTCCAGGGCCTTCCTTATAGTTGGGGAATTTTTTAATGAAAAATCAATAGTTTTAGAGTTATTTTGAATATTCTGATTTTCCACCAATTTGTAATATTGAAGTGCATAAGAGACCATCTAATCTCCTATCTTTTCGGGTCTTGTGAACTTTTTTAATGTATGTAAATCCGAGCCCTTCCTTTTATTATATATGTGGATTACATAAACACCCATAAAAGTTAAATTTTTTATCCGATCGTAACATGTGAAATCTCATTTAGGGGTAATTCTAAGGCCTTCCCATTACTTGGGAAATTTTTATATGAAAAATTGATATTTTTAGAGTTATTTTGAATATTTGTGATGTGTCTGGCAATTTTTGTGGGACTGCACAAGACACCATATAATCTTTTATATTATCGAGTCTTGTGAATTTTTTTATGTACGTAAATCCGAGCCCTTCATTTTACCATGTATGTTGACTACGGAAGAGCCAGTGAAGCTAAATTTTTTATCCGATCGTAACATGTAATCTCTTTTTAAGTAGGTTATTCCAGGGACTTCGTTTTACATAAGGAATTTTTATATGAAAATCGATATTTTTAGAGTTATTTTGAATGTTTGTGTAGTGTGTCGGCAATTTGGTAGTATTGAAGTGCACGAGACAACATTTAAATTACACTTTTCTATCGGATCATGTTTTGTGATTTTTTTAATGTTTATATTTACCATATATGTTGGCTACAGAAGAGCCGGTAAACAACTTAGTTTTTTATTCGATCAAAACATTTAAGCTTTCTTTAAGTAGGTAATTCCAGGGCCTTCCTTATAGTTGGGGAATTTTTATATGAAAAATCAATAGTTTTAGAGTTATTTTGAATATTCGTGATTTTCCACCAATTTGTAATATTGAAGTGCATAAGAGACCATCTAATCTCCTATCTTTTCGGGTCTTGTGAACTTTTTAATGTATGTAAATCCGAGCCCTTCCTTTTATTATATATGTGGATTACATAAACACCCATAAAAGCTAAATTTTTTATCCGATCGTAACATGTGAAATCTCATTTAGTGGTAATTCTAAGGCCTTCCCATTACTTGGGAAATTTTTATATGAAAAATTGATATTTTTAGAGTTATTTTGAATATTTGTGATGTGTCTGGCAATTTTGTGGGACTGCACAAGACACCATATAATCTTTTATATTATCGAGTTTGTGAATTTTTTTATGTACGTAAATCCGAGCCCTTCATTTTACCATGTATGTTGACTACGGAAGAGCCAGTGAAGCTAAATTTTTTATCCGATCGTAACATGTAATCTCTTTTTAAGTAGGTTATTCCAGGGACTTCGTTTTACATAAGGAATTTTTATATGAAAAATCGATATTTTTAGAGTTATTTTGAATGTTTGTGTAGTGTGTCTGGCAATTTGGTAGTATTGAAGTGCACGAGACAACATTTAAATTACACTTTTCTATCGGATCATGTTTTGTGATTTTTTTAATGTTTATTTTACCAATATGTTGGCTACAGAAGAGCGGTAACAACTTAGTTTTTTATTCGATCAAAACATTTAAGCTTTCTTTAAGTAGGTAATTCCAGGGCCTTCTTATATTGGGGAATTTTTATATGAAAAATCAATAGTTTTAGAGTTATTTTGAATATTCGTGATTTTTCCACCAATCTTGTAATATTGAAGTGCATAAGAGACCATCTAATCTCCTATCTTTTCGGGTCTTGTGAACTTTTTTAATGTATGTAAATCCGAGCCCTTCCTTTTATTATATATGTGGATTACATAAACACCCATAAAAGCTAAATTTTTTATCCGATCGTAACATGTGAAATCTCATTTAGCGGGTAATTCTAAGGCCTTCCCATTACTTGGGAAATTTTTATATGAAAAATTGATATTTTTAGAGTTATTTTGAATATTTGTGATGTGTCTGGCAATTTTTGTGGACTGCACAAGACACCATATAATCTTTTATATTATCGAGTTTGTGAATTTTTTTATGTACGTAAATCCGAGCCCTTCATTTTACCATGTATGTTGACTACGGAAGAGCCAGTGAAGCTAAATTTTTTATCCGATCGTAACATGTAATCTCTTTTTAAGTAGGTTATTCCAGGGACTTCGTTTTACATAAGGAATTTTTATATGAAAAATCGATATTTTTAGAGTTATTTTGAATGTTTGTGTAGTGTGTCGGCAATTTGGTAGTATTGAAGTGCACGAGACAACATTTAAATTACACTTTTCTATCGGATCATGTTTTGTGATTTTTTTTAATGTTTATATTTACCACATATGTTGGCTACAGAAAGCCGGTAACAACTTAGTTTTTTATTCGATCAAAACATTTAAGCTTTCTTTAAGTAGGTAATTCCAGGGCCTTCCTTATAGTTGGGGAATTTTTATATGAAAAATCAATAGTTTTAGAGTTATTTTGAATATTCGTGATTTTTCCACCAATCTTGTAATATTGAAGTGCATAAGAGACCATCTAATCTCCTATCTTTTCGGTCTTGTGAACTTTTTTAATGTATGTAAATCCGAGCCCTTCCTTTTATTATATATGTGGATTACATAAACACCCATAAAAGTAAATTTTTTATCCGATCGTAACATGTGAAATCTCATTTAGGGGTAATTCTAAGGCCTTCCCATTACTTGGGAAATTTTTATATGAAAAATTGATATTTTTAGAGTTTTTTGAATATTTGTGATGTGTCTGGCAATTTTGTGGGACTGCACAAGACACCATATAATCTTTTATATTATCGAGTCTTGTGAATTTTTTTATGTACGTAAATCCGAGCCCTTCATTTTACCATGTATGTTGACTACGGAAGAGCCAGTGAAGCTAAATTTTTTATCCGATCGTAACATGTAATCTCTTTTTAAGTAGGTTATTCCAGGGACTTCGTTTTACATAAGGAATTTTTATATGAAAAATCGATATTTTTAGAGTTATTTTGAATGTTTGTGTAGTGTGTCCGGCAATTTGGTAGTATTGAAGTGCACGAGACAACATTTAAATTACACTTTTCTATCGGATCATGTTTTGTGATTTTTTTAATGTTTATGTTTACCATATATGTTGGCTACAGAAAGCCGGTAACAACTTAGTTTTTTATTCGATCAAAACATTTAAGCTTTCTTTAAGTAGGTAATTCCAGGGCCTTCCTTATAGTTGGGGAATTTTTTATATGAAAAATCAATAGTTTTAGAGTTATTTTGAATATTCATGATTTTACCACCAATCTTGTAATATTAAAGTGCATAAGAGACCATCTAATCTCCTATCTTTTCGGGTCTTGTGAACTTTTTTAATGTATGTAAATCCGAGCCCTTCCTTTTATTATATATGTGGATTACATAAACACCCATAAAAGCTAAATTTTTTATCCGATCGTAACATGTGAAATCTCATTTAGTGGGTAATTCTAAGGCCTTCCCATTACTTGGGAAATTTTTTATATGAAAAATTGATATTTTTAGAGTTATTTTGAATATTTGTGATGTGTCTGGCAATTTTGTGGGACTGCACAAGACACCATATAATCTTTTATATTATCGAGTCTTGGAATTTTTTATGTACGTAAATCCGAGCCCTTCATTTTACCATGTATGTTGACTACGGAAGAGCCAGTGAAGCTAAATTTTTTATCCGATCGTAACATGTAATCTCTTTTTAAGTAGGTTATTCCAGGGACTTCGTTTTACATAAGGAATTTTTATATGAAAAATCGATATTTTTAGAGTTATTTTGAATGTTTGTGTAGTGTGTCCTGGCAATTTGGTAGTATTGAAGTGCACGAGACAACATTTAAATTACACTTTTCTATCGGATCATGTTTTGTGATTTTTTTAATGTTTATATTTACCACATATGTTGGCTACAGAAGAGCCGGTAACAACTTAGTTTTTTTATTCGATCAAAACATTTAAGCTTTCTTTAAGTAGGTAATGGGGGGGGGGGGGGGGGGGGGGGGGGGGGGGGGGGGGGGGGGGGGGGGGGGGGGGGGGGGGGGGGGGGGGGGTTACTACGTATCGGGTCTTGTGAATTTTTTTAATGTATGTAAATCCGAGCCCTTCCTTTTTATAGTTATCAGGGATTACTATAAACACATTAAAAGTAAATTTTTTTTATCCGATGTAACATGTGAAATCTCATTTAGCGGGTAATTCTAATGGCCGTTCCCATTACTTGAAATTTTTATATGAAAAATTGATTTTTTAGAGTTATTTTGAATATTTGTGATGTGCCTAGCAATTTTTTTGGGACTGCACAAGACACATAATCTTTATTATTATTCGAGTCGTTGTGAATTTTTTTATGTAACGTAAATCCGAGCCCTATCATTTTACCATTATATTGACTATCGGAAAGACCAGTGAACTAAATTTTATATCCGATCGTAACATGTAATCTCTTTTTTAAGTAGGTTATTTTCAGGACTCGTATTACATAGGAATTTTTATATGAAAAATCGATATTTTTAGAGTTAATTTAATGTTTTAGTGTATGTCGAATTTTGGTAGTATTGAACACGTGACAACATTTAAATTACATTTTCTATCGGATTCATGTTTTGTGATTTTTTTAATGTTTGTTTACACATTTGTTGCTACAGAACAGCCGGTAAACTTAGTTTTTTATTCGATCAAAATTTAATTTCTTTAAGTATAATCCAGGCCTTCTTATAGTTGGGGAATTTAATGAAAAACAAATTTTTTAGTGTTATTGAATTATCTATTTTCACAATCGTAATATTGAAGTGTAAACCAAATTCTATTTTCGTATTTAAGTTTTTAATGTTGGTAATGAGCCTGCATTTTATATATGTGTTACATAAACACCAATAAAACTTTTTTTATTTTGTATTTTTAAATTATTTACGTAATTTAAGGCCTTCCATACTTGGAAATTTTTTATTAAAAAATTGAATTTTTAGTTATTTTGAATATTTGTATTGTTGGAATTTTTGGAATGAAGACAATAATCTTTTTTTACATTTGTAATTTTATGTACGTAAATCCGACCCTTCATTTACCATGTATTTATAAACCGAACTAATTTTTTAATCGATCTAACAGTAACTTTTTTTATCCGATCGTAATAGATTTTTATGAAAATCGATTTTTAGATTTTTTAATGTTTTGATTTTGATTTGGATATTGAGTGCACGGAACATAAACACTTTATCGTTATTTTGATTTTTTAATTTTATGTTAAATTGTTCTACAGAAAGCGAACAACTAGTTTTTTTATCAAAACATTTAACTTCTTTAAGTAGGTAATTCAGGCTTCCTTAATTGGGGAATTTTTATATGAAAAATCAATATTTAGAGTTATTTTGAATATTTGATTTCCAATTGTATATTGAAGTGCAAGAACCATAAATTCCTTTTTTCGGTCTTGTGATTTTTTAATGTATGAAATCGGCCCTCCTTTATATTATTGATTCATAAAACCTAAAAGTTAAATTTTACCTCTAAATTGAAATCTTATTAGTAATTCTAAGGCTTATTACTGGGAATTTTATTGAAAATTGATATTTAGAGTATTTTAATTTTTATTTTGGCATTGTGTTTAAAGATCAAATTTATTTCTTTTAATTTTTTATTACTAAATCAGTTATTTTACCATGTATACTGGAAACCATGGAATCTAAGTTTTCCTCTAAATTTATATATTTATTTTAGGTTATTGATTTGTTTTCTGGAATTTTTGAATGAAAAACAATATTTTTATTTGATTTGTGTTTTGATTGTATATTGACTCATTACATTTATACTTTACGGACATGTTTTTATTTTTTTTAATTTTTTTAATATTTGGTACAGACAAAATTAGTTTTTTTTAAAATTTAGTTTTGTAGTGAATTGGTTTAAGTAGGAATTTAAATAAATTTTTTATTGTTTGTATTTTTATATTTTAATTTAGTTCTAAGACAATCTACAACTGTTTTTTATTTAAAATTAACTTCTTTTAGTAATGTGGATTTAAATAAAATAAATTTTGATAACATGGAAATCCATTAGGAATCTAAGGCCTTCTTATGAAATTTTTTTTTGAAATTTTTAAGTATGAAATGGTTCTGATTTTGGATCAAACACATATAATTTTTATAGACTTGGAATTTTTTATGTACTAAATCCTCCTTATTTTACATGATTGATAGAGAGCATGATATTTTTATCGATGTAAATGTACGCTTTTAATGTTATTCCAGGGATTTTTTACTAGGATTTATGAAATGATTTTTTAGAGTATTGAATTTTTTTGTTCGGAATGTTTTAAGTAGAACATTAATTACTTTTCTAGAATTTTTTGATTTTTTTAAGTTATTAATTTGTTGGTACAGACAAATTGTTTTTTATTCGTCAAAACATTTAACTTTCTTAAGTGGTATTCAGGCTTTATATTGGGATTTTGTAGAAAAACATAGTTTTAGTTATTTTAAATTTGATTTTCACAATCTGTATATTAAGTGATAAGAAATCTATTCTATTTTGGGTTTTAACTTTTTTAATATGTAAATCCAGCCCTTCTTTTTATATTGGTTACTAAAACATAAATTAAATTTTTTATCATGTACATGAAACCATAGGGTAATTTAAGCCTTCCATTATTGGAAATTTTAATGAAAAATTATATTTTAAGTTATTTTGAATATTTGTGAGTTTGATTTTGTGGGACTGCAAAGCACATAAACTTTTATATTATCGAGTTTGTGAATTTTTTTATGTACGTAAATCCGCCCTTCATTTTACCATGTATGTTGACTACGGAAGAGCCAGTAGCAAATTTTTATCCGATGTAACATGTAATCTCTTTTTAAGTAGGTTATTCCAGGACTCGTTTTACATAAGGAATTTTATAGAAAATAATTTTTAGAGTTTTTTGATGTTTGTGTAGTGTGTCGGCAATTTTAATTAATCCAACAACATTTAAATTACTTTTATGATATGTTTTTATTTTTTAATGTTTATTACCATAATTTGCACAAAACGTAAACTAGTTTTATGTAAAAATTTAATTTTTAAGTAAGG
>JBCFYV010001815.1:0-45438 GCA_039000515.1 Timema cristinae | reverse complement strand
CTTCAAAATGGCCACTGACGAATCTAAACCATATGATTGAACATAACGGTAAACAAGTTTTTTACAATAATGCAGACACGCAGTTGATGAAATTTTTTTATTCAGTTCAATATTTCAAAATACGATAAAATAATCATAAAATCATTTATTGAGTGTAGAAAAATGACAACAATTTTCTATTTTCCAAGTAAATACGATGCCTGTAATAAAATATATTGATGTGTGCACTATATTACACAAAATAAGTAACGTTCCAAAACGAAAAATAAGTACTTTTAATTATATTTAAAGTATTGTTTCGAATTGGATAAAAAGAAATTATTTTAAAAATGAAATAATATGAGAAAACTTAAATTTCGTTATTTTAAATGTAATATATAACAAGTAATTAAAGATCTTTACATTTATAACAAAACAGTGATCTTTTACAAGTGTTGGCAACCCATAACATAAACATATGATTTTCGAACTGTCATCCAGGTAAAAACCTATCGTGAACGGAATATACTCTATCAAGATAGATTAATAACTATTGACAGACTTTATAAGAATTGATGCCATGCCCTGCTTCATTTGCTTAAACAACGCACACATACTTTTCTCCTTTAGTTTGTTTGGGGCACCCTTAAGTTAAATGAGTTCATTGAGCGCTAAAAAAAGCTTCTTTTGTTTAGTTTGTGATGACCGTGCTCATTGCTAAAGAAAGGGGTCATCAGTTTGTATTGATAAATAAAGAAAAAAGAACAGCTATTAAAATGATGAGCTAAAAGAGATCGAATGCTTCTCGCTTATCATGCAAAAAAATGAGTGAGAATTGAAAAATAGTGTAATTTGTTCTTTCTCCACATCTCACTCTAGTAAACATTTAATCCCAGCATGAAATAAGATAACCAAAATGTTGCCTTTTTCGATCTGGAGTGTGAGTACTAATATCAGTAAAAGTATCGAGTAAAAAATACTAGTATCGAAAGGAAATTATCGATAATTTTTTCACATCCCTAACCCTAACAGACAGTGAAACGCCCTGAAAGAATAGCTTAGGTCTGCAAATTGTAAATACCTATAAATATGATAGTGGGCTAGACAGTACACAATTAGAATAGTTTTAACATCACTCAGGCTTTCTCCCCATAGAACACGTGGACAAAGGCGTAAGTCTCGTCTAGTTTGGTTTGCCGACGAACTGATAATTTTTTCTCAAATATTTTCCCAGTTCTCCCCCATGCAAATGCAAGTACATTTCCTCAAAATTAGTCTGATTTAATCACCTATCTTAGTTTTGTAAAAGTACCTACTTCAATGGGTGAATGGTTTAAGACGTCACTCTCATGTTTGACTGGTCTGCTGAAAAAGGGAGATCGAGAGTCGAATCCCAGTCGAGTCTACTAAGAGTGGTTTTACCTAAATAGTTTCCCACTTTCTTTCCACGCAAATTCGGATAGATTATCTTTAATATTATTTCGTTACTATCTATAACCTATCAGAGTAATGGTCATAATATGCGTATAACCTGAACGTGGTAATAAAAAGAAAGTAGTGTAAATATACGGATAGCCTGCACGGTAAAAAGTTTGGACTATACAGCAACTCGGCACTGGGCACAATCAAGGTCATCCCCAAAGGTACCAACGAAACTTAGCACTCATTAAAATAGGGTTTATATATGGTAAATTATATTCAATAGAAATAAAAAGTTCTACCAATAACTACTTCCAACGTAAAGTCCGATTTAAATAGTAGTGAACTTTGTCGACAATTATAAAAATTACCAAAACATTTTCAATATTATTATATCTCAAGTCATGTTATCTGCAATTGTTATTAATGTTGACTTTAAAAAATATATTTATATTTTCTTCGAGCTACTTCTTACCTGAACCCAACTAATACGTACTACATCTGCATTTACTGTAATTTTTAAGATAAAACAGAATGGGTTAATAGTAATTCAGACTTTTTTTTTTGACAGTTCAAAAATTAATTAAAAAAACTGTTCCATATCCATATATTGATATATTTGGTCTCTTTAACAAGTGAAAAAGTTTTGCATTATTTTTCAAAACAAAGAAAAAAAATCACATTTTCAAAACAGATGAATATGAAACTGTTATTTTAGTATAATTTTAACTGCCTTAAAAAAATAACGCTACCGTGAATGAACAATAACAGTTTGGGTCGTACATAATGCTTCAATGACCCTTTATGATATTGCTTTAGCCAGAATAGATACAGAAAACGTAACTTTTGATACTAAACTTTGAATATTTAAATACAAAATACTGATTATAATTAAGTAGTGTTTACTCTGCGAACATAATTACTCTCTTGTTTTTAACAATAATACACGTTAAAGAGAATGGAGTCGTACTCTATCATTAAACTAGCTACACACTAGAAATGAATTAAAGATATAAGTGAAAGAACCATAAAACCAGCTACACACTAGAAATGAATTAAAGATATAAGTGAAAGAGCCATTCAAGTTCATCGTTTGATCATATTATTTTTTTCCAAATAACACGCAGGCCTATATTTACTTTGTTTTGAGCGTTGAGAGATATTGTTATGAGCTTGATTTTAAAATGAAAATTATTACAACTCCTTTTTAGCATTCACTTCTTAATTTTATTTTATCTTCTCTCTCTCTTAATTTAGTCTCCATATATTTCTTTAGTTTCTAAGTTCAGCGTCAAATCTAATAACAAATATTTCTAATTGGTAGGGGTTGAGTTGGTAATTAAAACGAGGTGCACTCATATTCGCATGAATAGAGGATTGGAGATCAACAGTGATAAACAGTGTATAACCAGAATGGGTAGTAAGACGTGGTGCTAAATAATAATAAATAATAATAACAGTGATAAAACATTACCACATGAAAAATCAGCTGAGATTCGAACCTCGGCCTCGCCATCATTGGAACACAATTTTGAGGTGAGTTTGATGCATTAAACCACAAGACCACTTTATCTATTATCTTAGTCTATATATCTACTATATAAACTATTTCCCCTACTTATAATTCCTCTATTGATATTTTTCCTTTTAATCATTTTCAAGAAAAAAATACTTCTTTTGGCTTGGGTTTTTTCCATTACATCAGACTATCGGTTCGGGTAATTAGCATATATATATCACCACGTTTTTATACCGCTTCAGTTATGCATATATATTAATTACACTAATGGAGTACGGATGAGTAAGGCCAAATTTAGAGAAACTGTGCTCATATTTGCGCACAGGAAGAGTGACAAACCATTTAGAAAAAACCTCTCAGTTCACCCTACTGGTATTCAAACCTCTATATACTCGTCCCCAACGGTCAAGTATATTGCAAGTGTGATACCTTGGATCAGGGGATTCTAACGTTTTAAATCCAAAGGACAAATATTGGTACATGTTTGCACCGCGGACCAAATAAATATTTAGTAACTCCACCAACTAAATACAGACCTACAAACAACTCTCAATAAATAGCTATTTTAAATATAAATGGTATTTTTGATTAGTATAGTCTTTCAAATGTCACTATCAAGAAGAGTTAATTAACCATCCAAAAATGTATTAATAAATATTCGCGCATGCCGCTAGTTAAGTCACACTGCCTTAGACCATTCGACAAACAATGTGGGGAGAAATAGTTTTACAAATATTGATTTATGGGTGGGAGAATAATTGAAGTGCTTGGAATCACAAGACTTGGTATGTGCTAACAACAACTAGAGAGGTGATCTTTACTCATAAACGGGTGAAAAGAGAGCTAGTTTCCAAAATATGATTTTATATTAACTCTCCAGGAAACTAATTATTAATATTCTTAAACTACAGATTTATTAGAACAGATCAGATTAGTTTACATCAACACTATTTTCAAAACTCATCAAAAACAAGGCATATGTTATAGTGAATTCATTTAAAACTAAGCTTGTCTCCGGGGTTCGATACTGGGAATGATAATGTGCCTACTATTTGACTATTTGTATACGAGAGTGTCTTGCTCGCCACTTGTTGGTATATATACTCTGTTTATGGTAGGAAGGAATTTTTGGAAGTTCCTTTTTACTAACAAAATCCTACTATATATTAGAATTTTGACAAGAATAAAGGCCTTTCAGACATACCTTCCTACCATAAATGAGGGTGTCGGGGCGAAAATATAATAACCCTCATTTGACGACAAAAATGCAGCAGTGATTTTTGGTTGCATACCACTTAAAATACAAGTTGTTTTTATAGTTAGTCAAGACCTTGAGGATATCCCTAATATCCATGAATATCTTACTTATTTTTTATAAATAGATTTCAGGATTTGATAGACGTTTAAGTAGTGAAAACATCCCATCTAAATCAATGAAGGCTATCATGTTTTTGCCCCGACCCCTCAAATAGGGTAAATATATATAGATCCTTGGAAATATTGGTAATGTGAGAAGTTTGAAAGTCGTGTGCTGATATAATTTGAATGTTTATAAAAATGTACGCTAAAAATCACCAATAAACAAATTAAAATATCGTGCCTTAGCTCAGTCATTAACGTGTTTACCTATTGAGTTAAAGGCCCCGGTTTCAATTACAGTAATGGTAAAAAAAATTATGGGTTAGAAACTGGGGTTTCCTCTTTCAAAGTTATGAATTAACAGCCAGAAGGCTGGATGTTGTATCTGTTTAAGTTAGTTAGTAGGTATGTGCCAATATAATCAGTCGGCTCAAAAAAGTGCAGGTTAAATAACTGAAATACAAAATAAATATAATATCTTGTTGCGAGATGTGTGGTTCTTGAACCTGGAGGCTGAAATGTTTCCCGGCGTTGTTGTGTAAGAGTAGTGAACCGTTCAATTCAGACGCTGTTACCTTAGTGTACTATATTGTGTACACCACATTGTGTATTGTTCCCGTTCACGTAAGCGAGGGGATGGGATGAGGAATGGGAGTAAGCAAAGGTAGAAGGGGTGAAGAATTATGGAGGACAAGAGGTTAATTCCCGAGATGACCGCACTTTCATTATGAGAAAGAATTTTCACTTAACGTCGGAAAGGTTAGGGGCCGTACTTTCCTTCATACATGCTGATATGCAATTTGTTGCTGTGACCGCTCTGGGAAATTTGGTGAGTTTAAAATATGCCTACATGAATTTCATATGCGAATAAAAAAGGCAATAATTATTACTTTTTACGTGCATTATAACAAAATGAAATTAAGTGCTCAATGTTAAATTTTCTAAGAAAATGATGAGCTTGATGGTTTTTGACATAAAGTGCTCACCTAGGACCCGATGTTCGTGAGTTCAAACACAGCAAGCGTCGACGGAATTTTTTTTGAGCCATAAAATTCCATAGCACAACTTCCTTCGAAAGGAAGGTCTATCTCATGTTGATTGTGGCATGTAAGAGAACCCTAAAAGGTATGTAGAAATACCATTCCGGCAAAATTGGTTGGCGCTTTCACTCTCGCTCATAGAACACCATCATGTGATAATATAATCAGCCGGTTCAGAAAGTGCACTTTATATACATCAAATAAATACATAAATAAATCTAATAAAATATTATTTGCTATGTATATTTTTATTATAATTATCAACATCCAGATTATTAACGATATATTTTAAGGGTTAGGAATGGTGATGTTAGTTTCAGAAGAAATGGACCAGTATTAACGTGGAGAGATCAAAGGAATACATCTCTTTTGGAATATATTGCTTCCCCCCTCTCAGTGCACCCGATCAAGCTTCGAATCTAACCACCCCATCACCTGCAATCTGGTATATTGCTATACTGCCTGACTCCTTAGACCAGAGGCCGGCAACTGATAGATCGCGATTGACAGATTTAAATTAAGTCGATCTCTTAAGTCTTTTAGATAGACTCGCAAATATATCACATACTCTCAAATTATATTAAATGTGACCAAAATAATCTTAATCGGTCATGTTATTAGAAAATTAAATAGTTTAATATGAAAAATACATTTTATTTATTATATATTTTTTCTAGACATAAGTATTTGAGCAAAATTGATTTTAAGGAATAGATATAAAAGGTATGGACAAAAATAAACAGCAAAAGTTGGGCGGAGAAACGAAGAGTGATCGAGGAAATTTGATAAGTTTATAAGTCTATTGGGGATGATCTAAAGCGCTACACTTGCAATAGACTAGACTGCTGATGACTAGATCTAGAAGATCTAAATATAACCTTTTTAAACCCAAACATATTGGTGTAATTATTACATAGGCGTATGCTTCAAACAGATGGTAAAAGAGGTAGTATAAAAATAAAAATTTACATCAGATCTCATTACTCGTTTGGGATGTACACATACATATTAATTACTCTAATGTGGTAGGGCTGAGTAGAGTAGGATGTAAAGGAAACGTTCCCTCATTTATGTGGAGGGAGAGTGGGAAATCATTTAGAAATAAACATTCTCCTTACACTCAGCCAGCATTCTAACCCCCACAATCTACATCTCTGTCGCCGGAAAACCAGTCTGGACTATTTTGGCATAAATTCTGCATACCTATAGGGGACATATTTAAATGATTGAGATAATTAATACATTTATACAAATATAAATAAATTAATTTAATGAGAGTATAAAGTAACAAAGTTTTAATGTATTGTATGACAGCAGAAATACCCGGCGTTGCCCTGAGTAACCAAGTAATAAACTACTTAGTTTCCCAGGGAAATTATTTTATTTGTTTCAAACACAGGAAAAAACTTTATTTCATTTCTTTCGTCCCAGTTTTTAATCAATTTAAAAAAAATTCCATCCAAATTTTAAAATTCTGGCTTCAAGATGTACTGTACATGTTCGGGCAGAGGGGCTACTAGTAAGTAAGGAATGCAGTTTCTGAGGCACATATTAATCCTGATTTTAATGGCTCCTGAGATGACATGTTGATGGGTAGGTATGGGGGAAGGGTTGGAGCACAGAGGGAGGGGGGTGTAGAGCATCTGGGTGCTGAGGGTTTGTGTCTCCTGGGATGGGGGGGTTGAAACACCTGGCTGCCTGTGAGGGGGGAGGAGGACACAACTTGGTTCTCTCTCTCTTCCGACGAGCCGGCGAGTTTTTTTTTCTCGGGTCTCGAAGTATCCACTCTACCTTCACGCAAATGCGGATCGTCTCACGGTCTCGAAGTATCCACTCTACCTCCATGCAAATGCGGGTTCAGGTTGTCTCACGATCTGACGGATCCCCTCACACATTAATCCTGATTTTAATGGCTCCTGAGATGACATGTTGATGGGTAGGTATGGGGGAAGGGTTGGAGCACAGAGGGAGGGGGGTGTAGAGCATCTGGGGTGCTGAGGGTTTGTGTCTCCTGGGATGGGGGGGGTTGAAACACCTGGCTGCCTGTGAGGGGGGAGGAGGACACAACTTGGTTCTCTCTCTCTTCCGACGAGCCGGCGAGTTTTTTTTTCTCGGGTCTCGAAGTATCCACTCTACCTTCACGCAAATGCGGATCGTCTCACGGTCTCGAAGTATCCACTCTACCTCCATGCAAATGCGGGTTCAGGTTGTCTCACGATCTGACGGATCCCCTCTACCTTCACGCAAATGCGGGTTCATTCCCAAGGGCCTGGCGGATCCGCTCTACCTTCACACAAATGCGGGTTCACTTCCTCAAACCCTGATGGTCAAGGATATGACAAGTATTATTCTTAATATTCAGTACAAAATTCTCTCTCTCAAAGATTCTTTCATGCATAGTCTTAGTCTATCAACATACGCATACATATAGTCTTTTCAATCCCCTCTCTCTCTCTCTCTCTCTCTCAAACCTTGACGGTCTGTAGGACAGCTACGGGTCTCGAAGTATCCACTCTACCTCCACGCAAATGCGGGTTCATTCTCACAGCCTGGTCAACTCTACCTCCACGCAAATGCGGGTTCACTTCCCGAGGGTTGTCTCGAGAGAGGTGAGTGTTCATCGGTGTGACGACAGCTACGGGTCTCGAAGTATCCACTCTACCTTCACGCAAATGCGGGTTCACTTCCTAAGGGTTATCTCTCGCACCAGACTCGGGATGGCTGAGAGGGGTCGGGGGAGACTATAAATATTATCCTGCAAATGCGGGTTCACTTCCTCTAATTAAACCTTCCCAATTCCTACGTGGGAGGACAGCTTATGGACCTCGAACCCTGATGGTCAAGATTGGGAATTAAGGATATGACAATCAAGATTGGGAATTAAGGATATGACAAGTATTATTCACCTCTAAATAAATAGTACAGTTTTTTAAACCTAGTATATTCTTAATATCTTTCTCTCTCTCAAACCCTGATGGTCAGGCTACAGTTCCATAGGTCCCTGGTTCAATCCTCATAGGAAACAGCCTAACGGAACAGGATACAGATCTAGAGGTTCCCGGGTTCAATCCCCACAGGAAACAGCCTAATGGAACAGGATACAGATCTAGAGGTTCCCGGGTTCAATCCTCACAGGAAACAGCCTAATGGAACAGGATACAGATCTAGAGGTTCCAGGTTCAATCCTCATAGGAAACAGCCTAACGGAACAGGATACAGATCTAGAGGTTCCCGGGTTCAATCCTCACAGGAAACAGCCTAATGGAACAGGATACAGATCTAGAGGTTCTCGGGTTCAATCCTCATAGGAAACAGCCTAATGGAACAGGATACAGATCTAGAGGTCCCAGGTTCAATCCTCATAGGAAACAGCCTAACGGAACAGGCTACTGATCTAGAGGTTCCCGGGTTCAATCCTCACAGGAAACAACCTAACGGAACAGGCTACTGATCTAGAGGTTCCCGGGTTCAATCCTCGGCACTTTCACAGGAAACAACTTAACGGAACAGGCTACAGATCTAGAGGTCCCGAGTTCAATCCCTAGATCACAGAAAACAACTTAACGGAACAGGTTACTGATCTAGAGGTTCCCAGGAAACAACCTGGATATGACAAGTATTATTCAGTACAAAATTCTCCCTCTCTCTCTCTCTCTCAAAGTCTTAGTTTTTTTCGGTATGGAACACCCGTGTGGAGGGGTTATCTCTCGCATCGTGACGTAGCGTATAGACCCTATGGGCAGGGTTATAAGGTGCCCACACGGTAAAGTGTGTTGTGGGGGGCTTGACCTAGTGACTGCGGTGCACAGCTGCTCTTGAAAGAGCCGTATATAACCATAACAGTCGAGGTATTAGAACATAAATTTCTTTCCAAGTGATATGCTTAGAATCATAATACTTAAGTAGTTTTCACATTGAGGGTCTAGATCCGTGTACTTTGCGGGAGGGGGAGAGGCGTGGCTTGGAGCCTATAAATAAGGGTGGTCAGCCCTATCATTAACCGGTAGCTATATTAACCATGGCGTCAGAATTTGTGGCTGCATTTTTGACGGAGGTGGGAAGTAATGAGATACTTCCACGTAAATTGACTGACTTGGAGATAGGTCACGCGTACCGTATTTCTTCAATAAAATCGGTAAATACGCGATTCGGTCGTCGTATACTTACTGTACTCGATGCCAAGTATCAAGTTTGGCTGCCGCGAAGATTTTCGACGCTCACTGACCTTCAGATAGAGGATATCTCGAAAGCGGATCTACAACTTGTCTACAAAGGTCTCTCTACCGCCACCAAAACAGCCATCCTGAACTTTGAAGGTAAGTGTGCGTGGGTGTTAGGGTAACTGAACTTAAGTTTAAAAGAATTGTTTACATCAGACTCGTGTGCGTGTGCGAGTGTGTGTTAATCTAAGACAATAATCGTTGAATGAGTTTTAAAAAGAATTGTTTACATCATTAACTAGCAATAATCGTTGAATTGTTTTCAAGTTAAATGAGTTTAAAAGAATTGTTTACTTCAACATGAATTATGAAAATAGACCTAAAAAATTAAACAATTAACTTGCGATGATTCTTAGGGTTAATTAACTAAATTGGAGTAATATATCTATTACTCGATTGCTCAAGATTATTTAGATGACTTGTCATCAAAATTTAGGCCTTGATGGTTACATTTACGGTGAACCGGGACAACAGCATCCTTCAATTGACACTCAATAATAAACCTGGTAAACCTAGAGGTCCAGGGTTCAATCCTCGGTCCTGGTCAATAATCAACGAATGAATTGTTTACATCATTAACTAACAATACAAGGTTCAAACCTCACTTCCTAGGGTAACTGAACTTAAGTCAATAATCTTTGAATGAGTTTAAAAGAATTGTTTACATCAGGCTCGTGTGCGTGTGCGAGTGTGTGTTAATCTAAGACAATAATCGTTGAATGAGTTTTAAAAAGAATTGTTTACATCATTAACTAGCAATAATCGTTGAATTGTTTTCAAGTTAAATGAGTTTAAAAGAATTGTTTACATCATTAACTAACAATATGTGCGTGTGTGTGTTTAGACTAACTGAACTTAATCTAAGTCAATAATTATTGAATGAGTTTAAAAAGAATTGTTTACATCATTAACTAACAATGTGTGTGAGTTTAAAAGAATTGTTTACTTCAACATGAATTATGAAAATAGACCTAAAAAATTAAACAATTAACTTACGATGATTCTTAGGGTTAATTAACTAAATTGGAGTAATATATCAATTACTCAATTGCTCAAGATTATTTAGATGACTTGTCATCAAAATTTAGCCCTTGATGGTTACATTTACGGTGAACCGGGACAACAGCATCCTTCAATTAACACTCAATAATAAACCTGGTAAACCTAGAGGTCTAGGGTTCAATCCTCGGTCCTGGTCAATAATCAACGAATGAATAGTTTACATCATTATATAACGATACAAGGTTCAAACCTCCCTTCCTAGGATAATTGTGTTTAATCTATTCCTCGTAAGACCTAAGTCAATAATCATTGAATTGTTTTCAGGTTAAATGTGAATAGTTTAAGTACATTTTCGTCATGGTTAATAATGCTTTAAAGGAATATCGAGAATTTAACACGAGTGAATATCCACCCTCATTTAACAGAAGGGATCCGGGGAGTTTAAACACACTTTTTTTTGTTACCTTCTTTTCTTCTCTTCCTTCTTTTAACGGAAGGGGGGGGGGGCGAGGGATGGCAATCTCTAGCAACAAAAAAAGAAATATTTAAACCTTTCTGTATTTACAGTAAACTAAAAAATATCACAAACAGCTTTCGTAGAAATCTTCCATACTAGCCGTTCTGGTTATACACTTACATAGTAATACTGTTTAGGGATTAATAAGGTTATATTTTTAGAGGAAATGTGTACAAATTTGCGTGGTTAGAGAGACTAGAAAAACCATTAGGTTAAAACCATCCTGGGCGAGAGTCGAACCTTGACCCTCCAGACTCATCAGAACAGACAGGGGCTGAAGCAGCTAGGTAGCCTGATGGTCTAGGGTAAGGAGTCTGTCTTATGCACTTACACCCATCATAGTCGTTCCTGTTTGTTTGTTTACAGCTGTCTCGAGCCCGCTTGACGTTATCTTGGAGGGGACTGTACCTGAATGAAGAGGAGGCTAAAAAAGGAGAGCATAGAGCGAACATGACCGAACCTACAGCTAAAAGAGCCCGCTTTTCTTCTTCTTCTCCGCCACCCATTATTATATCTCGACAAATAAATGGAAATAAAGTGTATACTCTCCGTGAATTAACCTCGAATGAGCAACTTTTAATTAATTATCTTAAACGTGATATCACAACACAAGTATATAAAGCATACATTGAGCATACACCAGGGTTGATTAAGACCTCGAGCGTTTTGATACTTGGACATGAGGATATAGATAGACAGATCCGAACACTTTTGACTCAGTCACATGACTTAGGTACGGGATTTACCCAGTTTAGACTTTACCTGGAACCGTTAGGTCTCTCATTGAAACTTATTGAGCAGGCGTACACCCGCCGTATAAAAACCTATTCTATCACTAACGAATTGCCTTACAAGGACGCCGTCCAGTTTCTTATCGCGTGCGGAGGTATATACGTAAAGACGGTAGAAGAAACAATTGCGAATGACTCGATAAAGGTAAATTGCAGTCTCATTTGCGAGTTTAGACATCCTACCGAAGGTAGAATTGAGAAAGGGTATTTCAACTCGAGTCTATGCGGTATATTTACCCCTACAAACTTGGAAGAAATATATTAGAATAATGTGGTTTTCCCCCTCCTTGCTCAAATTGAAGGTTTTGTTTCTAGAGACTCAGGTTGGATGTATGACGGTACATTGGAGATGAGAATAAATCTCTCTAAAAACACGGTTTTCACGATCGGGGCTCGGGTTCAAATCCCTGAAACTATAGCCAACCGCAAAGCGTTGATAAATGTGCAATGTGAAGAAGGTCATTGTTTCCCCGTATCTGTTTTATCAGCTATTTTTGAACCGATGGGAAATGCGCAACGTTTATCCTCTTACCCTAATTTTCGAGACGTGTTGAATCTAGACGGGATCCCTCTCCCGTTCCAAATGACATATATCGAGCGTTTTGAAAAGCTTAACGATATATCTATAAATGTGTACACCGCAAAGCATGATGGGAGTGACTCTTATATTGACTCAGCTGACACCTCTAAAAAACTAGTAATTGTTCCCGTACATGTCAGTGCTAAAGAGCGCGCTAGACATGTTCATTTATTTATGATAAGAGTACACGGGACAGAAACTTATCATTTCAGCTGGATTAAAAATCTGTCACGGTTAATAAACTCTCAACTACCGCGAGCGTCTAACGGAGGACGTAGATACTTTTGTGATAGATGCCTGTCCGCTTTTTTGACTGAAAACAAACTCACAAAACATAAAGAGGCGTGTATAAAATTCAACGCGGTAAGGAGTACATTCCCTCAAGGGATGATAAATTCCTCACGTTCACTCAGTATAAGGAGCAGGAGAAAACGGGATTTATCATATATGCGGACCTGGAGAGCCTACTTATGCCTATAGAGACGAGTGATCCCGACCCAAAATTTTCTTATACTGAGAATGTTCAGCGTCATGTAGCTTATTCTGTAGGAATGTACGTTAAATGTAATTTTGACGATAGTCTCTCAGAGTACCGTCATTTCGCGGGAAAAGATTGTACTGACCAATTTGTTGAGGCGCTCGTAGATACTGCGAAGCGTGTACTAGAGTACTATAGTACCGTTGTACCGATGAAACCGTTAACTCCTGCTCAAAGAGACGCTCATAATACAGCCTCTCATTGCCAATATATGTGAGAAGCCCTACAAGAATGATGATATTCGGGTTATGGATCATTGTCACTTGACTGGACTTTACCGAGGGAGTAGTCACGCAGGGTGTAATATTAATTACAAGAACCCGACTCACCTGAGCGTAGTAATTCATAACGCGCGTTGCTACGATAATTTTTTCCTTCTCGAATCACTCGTTGAACGTAGAGAAACTGATCCGTTCACGGGGGAGAGCGTTCTCATCAATCCGGGAAACATCAGAGTTATTGGAGAGACTATGGGAAGATTCAAAGTAATCATGAAATATATTCGGCACGGGTTCCGAGGGAACACGATTAAAATTATAGATAGTTTCAGTTTTCTATGTACTTCCCTAGAGAAATGCGTATCTTACCTCGAACCCGGACAACTTAAAATCACGCGTAAGTGCCATCCTGAGGATGAACGCTTTAAATTAGTTACACGAAAAGGAGTGTTCCTAACTTTAAAAACAGCTCGATAGTGTCAGAAAACCTGGTCATCATCGAGATGGAGCCGCAAGAGATTTACTTTGATATGCCTATCTATGCGGGATTCGCCATTTTGGAAATCTCGAAGGTAGTCATGTACGGTCTGCATTACCAGGTTATGATCCCCGCCTTCCCTAAAGGTACGTTAAAACTTCAATACACTGATACTGACTCACTTCTCTACTACATGACTGTTGAAGATGCATACCAGAGACTCGCCCTGTTAGCTAATGACTACCTGGACACCTCCACCTACGGACAAGACAATGTTTACAGGATGCCAGGGGTGCTCGGTAAACTAAAAGACGAGACTCGAGGTCATATCATCACTGAGTTCATTGGTTTACGTCCTAAACTCTTTTCATTCTCGGTACAAGGAGTTGGGGAAACTCTCAAGGCTAAAGGGGTGAAGAGTAGCGCGTTAAGAACGCTTTCATTAGAGGATTATCGTAATTGTTTGACAGATGAGACGATAGTCATGAGAGAGGCTCGTTCAATAAGAGCTGTAGGATTCAAACTTTACACACAAAAATTCAATAGAGTCGCTCTATGCTCTATCGATGACAATAGATATAGAGTACCGGAACTGTCAATACTCTTCCGTGGTCCCATTACTCAATCAGACCGTCTACTCTATAGGGTGGCAGTGCGTCTATGTGACAAAAAAAAATCATAAGTGATTAGAACTATACCTAAAAAATATTCACGTCATGTACTCTATAGTGTTAATGTATAATTTCAAGAACTATAACTTGTGAAAAAAACAACTAATTTAGTATGTATCTTTGTGTTTTAAATCTTTATATTCATTAAATAAAAACAATTTCAAGAACTATAACTTGTGAAAAAAAACAACTAATTTAGTATGTATCTATGTGTTGAGGAAGTAACAAGGAGATTGGTTAAATACAGTCTCTTCAACTCCCCCCCTAGTAGGATCGTAAAAGTTCTGCATGTGTAGATTTAAACCATTCCTAAATCAATTACTTCATTTGAATATCGAATTTAGTATGTATCTATGTGTTTTAAATCTTTATATTCATTAAATAAAAACAACAATTTCAATAACTATAACTTGTGAAAAAAAAAACTAATTTAGTTTGTATCTATGTGTTTTAAATCTTTATATTCATTAAATAGAATTAATTATGGATGGGTTTTTTTTCATTATTTCTTTCCTTCCCCTTCATCCGCCTCCTCTTCCCCTCATTGATTAAATAATACAACATTTATTTCTAATTTTCATTAAAAGTTAATTACAATAAACATTTATTTTAAAAAAAAAGTTAATTACATTAAACATTTATTTTCAATCATTAAAAGTTAAAATCATTAGAACCCTATTACAAGATTCATACATTAAACTTTTTTTTCAATCATTAAAAGTTATAATCATTAAAGTTAATTAAACATTTATTTTTCCAATCATTAAAAGTTAAAATCATTAGAACTCTATTACAAGATTCATACGTTTAAAAGTTAATTACATTAAACATCGTTAATTCTTTTACAAGATTCATACATTTAAAGTTAATTTCATTAAACATTTATTTCTTCAATCAACATTAATTCTTTACAAGATTCGCATTAAACATTTTTTTTCACAATCATTAGAACCCTATTAACTAGGAGACTAGACAATTTACTTTGCTTCCAGAAGAGGATGAGAGATCACAATACAGACCTCTCATAGAACGTTGGGTAACGAACACCGACTTCTCAGTCCCAACGCAAACACACCACACATAGCTCTATGGAAGAACACACTAGGTTGCGCATAGCTCTTTTGATCGTTAGATATTGTCAGATTGTAATAGGAAGAACACACTAGGTCACACATAGCTCTGTTGACAGCTAGATATAGTCAGATTGTAATAGGAAGAACGCACTAGGTCACACATAGCTCTGTTGACTGCTAGATATAGTCAGATTGTAATAGGAAGAACACACTAGGTCACACATAGCTCTGTTGACCGTTAGATATAGTCGGATTGTAATAGGAAGAACACACTAGGTCACACATAGCTCTGTTGACCGTCAGATATAGTCAGATTGTAATAGGAAGAACACACTAGGTCACACATAGCTCTGTTGACCGTCAGATATAGTCAGATTGTAATAGGAAGAACACACTAGGTCATACATAGCTTTGTTGCCCGTCAGATATAGTCAGATTGTAATAGGAAGAACACACTAGGTCACACATAGCTCTGTTGACCGTCAGATATAGTCAGATTGTAATAGGAAGAACACACTAGACCATACATAGCTTTGTTGCCCGTCAGATATAGTCAGATTGTAATAGGAAGAACACACTAGCCCGCATCAATACCAGGAAGTTATATTTATTAGCATCACGTCTTACTTACGCTAATGTGTAATGGTAGGGTGATTGTGAGATGAAATGAAGGACCTACAGTTTAACGTGGAATCCGAACCACGGTGATGACCTAACATTCCTCACATTCACAAGATGTCTTGTCAGAGGTGAAGGAAGGGTTTGTACCGGTACAGAGGATTGAACCCAGACCGTCAGCACAGAAGTCTGACAACTTACCCCTAGACCAGCAGGTCACCAACCGAGGAAGATGGGAATGTATCCAGAAAAAAGGCTTCAATCTAGTCTTGTTCGGTTTGTCAGTGACGATTTGAATCCCGGAAGTTTATACGTAGATGCTTTATTCTTAAATATCCTTCTGCAAATAACTTTGCTCACATCTAACTTTTAATGTACGAATCTACAAGAATCTTTGAAAGGCTTTGAGAGGGAAGAATATATATGTAATATTAAGTAGATGGGTTAATACTTGTCGTACTGAAGATATTTAAGCTTAATCCCTAAATTCCCAATGTAATTAACTTTTAAACGTATGAATCTTGTAAAAGAATTATTGACGATTGGAGATAAATGTTTAATGTAACTAACTTTTAAAACGTATGAATCTTGTAAAGAATTAATGATGATTGGAAATAAAAAGAATTTTCGATTATAACTTCGCTCGCATCTAACTTTTAATGATTGGGATACCCTAGATGAGGGAAGGAAGCCGTATTGACCTTGCTTCAAATACTGTTAGAATCTGGTTTGCCTGAACTGAGGATTGAAGTCTAGCACCTTAGATCATCAGTGTCCTTGAAAGACTAAGACCACGTGAGAAAGAATCTTTGAAAGACTTTGAGAGGGAAAGAATATATATATATATGTAATATTAAGTAGATGGGTTAATACTTGTCGTACTGAAGATATTTAACCTTAATTCCTAAATTTCTAATGTAATTAACTTTTAAACGTATGAATCTTGTAAAAGAATTATTGATGACTGGAGATAAATGTTTAATGTAATTAACTTTTAAAACGTGTGAATCTTGTAAAGAATTAATGATGATGATTGGAAATAAAAAGAATTTTCGATTATAACTTTGCTCACATCTAACTTTTAATGATTGGGATACCCTAGATGAGGGAAGGAAGCCGTATTGACCTCGCTTCAAATACTGTTAGAATCTGGAAATTTATGTTTAGATAAAAGACCAAGGGGTTCACGACGATATAATTCAGGAGCTGTTCCCTTCCCTCCTCTCATGTTTCGGAGACTCGTGCAGAACAAAGGTGATGTATGATAGTGGTGATGTATGATAGTGTTTTAATGTATGATAGTGTTGTAATGTGATGTATGATAGTGGTGATGTATGATAGTGGTGATGTATGATAGTGCTGATGTATGATAGTGGTGATGTATGATAGTGGTGATGTATGATAGTGGTGATGTATGATAGTGGTGATGTATGATAGTGGTGATGTATGATAGTGTTGTAATGTATGATAGTGTTGTAATGTGATGTATGATAGTGGTGATGTATGATAGTGTTGTATGATAGTGGTGATGTATGATAGTGTTGTAATGTACGATAGTGGCGATGTATGATAGTGTTGTAATGTATGACAGTGGTGATGTATGATAGTGGTGATGTATGATAGTGGTGATGTATGATAGTGGTGACGTATGATAGTGGTGATGTATGATAGTGTTGTAATGTATGATAGTGTTGTAATGTGATGTATGATAGTGGTGATGTATGATAGTGTTGTATGATAGTGGTGATGAATGATAGTGTTGTAATGTACGATAGTGGCGATGTATGATAGTGTTGTAATGTATGATAGTGGTGATGTATGATAGTGGTGATGTATGATAGTGGTGATGCATGATAGTGCTGTAATGTGAAGCATGATAGTGTGTTGTATTATAGTGGTGATGTATGATAGTGGTGCTGTATGATAGTGGTGATGCATGATAGTGTTGTAATGTGATGTATGATAGTGGTTATGTATGATAGTGGTGATGTATGAAAGTGCTGATGTATAATAGAGGTGATGTATGATAGTGTTGTAATGTATGATAGTGGTGATGTATGATAGTGTTGTATGATAGTGGTGATGTATGACATTGTTGTATGATAGTGGTGATGTATGATAGTGTTGTATGATAGTGTTGTAATGTATGATAGTGTTGTAATGTGATGTATGATAGTGATGATATATGATAGTGGTGATGTATGATGATGTTGTAATGTGATATATGATAGTGTTGTAATGTATGATATTGTTGTAATGTGATGTATGATAGTGCTGATGTATGATAGTGGTGATGTATGATAGTGTTGTAATGTATGATAGTGTTGTAATGTATGATAGTGTTGTAATGTATGATAGTGTTGTAATGTATGATAGTGTTGTAATGTGATGTATGATAGTGATGATGTATGATAGTGGTGATGTATGATAGTGTTGTATAATAGTGTTGTAATGTGATGTATGATAGTGTTGTAATGTATGATAGTGGTGATGTATGATAGTGTTGTAATGTATGATAGTGTTGTAATGTGATGTATGATAGTGGTGATGTATGATAGTGTTGTAATGTGATGTATGATAGTGTTGTAATTTATGATAGTGGTGATGTATGATAGTGGTGATGTATGATAGTGGTGTTGCATGATAGTGCTGTAATGTGAAGCAAGATAGTGTGTTGTATGATAGTGGTGATGTATGATAGTATGTTGTAATGATAGTGCTGTATGATAGTGGTGATGTATGATAGTGTTGTAATGTGATGTATGATAGTGGTGATGTATGATAGTGCTGATGTATGATAGAGGTGATGTATGATAGTGGTGATGTATGATAGTGTTGTAATGTATGATAGTGGTGATGTATGATAGTGTTGTATGATAGTGTTGTAATGTGATGTATGATAGTGATGATATATGATAGTGGTGATGTATGATGATGTTGTAATGTGATGTATGATAGTGTTGTAATGTATGATAGTGTTGTAATGTGATGTATGATAGTGCTGATGTATGATAGTGGAGATGTATGATAGTGGTGATGTATGATAGTGTTGTAATGTATGATAGTGTTGTAATGTATGATAGTGATGATGTATGATAGTGTTGTAATGTATGATAGTGGTGATGTATGATAGTGTTGTAATGTATGATAGTGTATGTAATGTGATGTATGATATGTGATGATATATGATAGTGGTGATGTATGATAGTGTTGTAATGTATGATAGTGTGTTGTAATGTATGATACTGTTGTAATTTGATGTATGATAGTGTTGTAATGTATGATAGTGTTGTAATGTGATGTAGATAGTGTTGTAATGTATGATAGTGTTGTAATGTGATGTACGATAGTGTTGTAATGTATGATAGTGGTAGATGTATGATAGTGTTGTAATGTATGATAGTGTTGTAATGTGATGTACGATAGTGTTGTAATGTATGATAGTGTTGTAATGTGATGTACGATAGGTGTTTAATGTATGATAAGTGATGAATGATGATAGTGTGATGTAAGATAGTGACTATGTATGATAGTGTAATGTATGATAGCGGTGATGTATGATAGGGTGTAGCATGATAGTGCTGTAATGTGAAGCATGATAGTGTGTTGTATGATAGTTTTGTAAAGTATGATAGTGGTGATGTAAAGATAGTGTTGTAATGATAGTGCTGATGTATGATAGTGTGTTGTAATGTATGATAGTGTTGTAAATGTGATGTATGATAGTGGTGATGAATGATAGTGTTGTAATGTATGATAGTGGTGATGTATGATAGTGTGTTGTAATGTGTGATAGTGGTGATGTATGATAGTGTTTGTAATGATAGTGTGATGTATATAGTGTTTGTAATGTGATGTATGATAGTGGTGATGTATGATAGTGTTGTAATGTATGATAGTGTGATGTATGATAGTGTTGTAATTTTATGATAGTGTTGTAATTATTAGTGATGATGTATGATAGTGGTGATGTATGATAGTGTTGTATAATAGTGTTGTAATGTGATGTATGATAGTGTTGTAATGTGAAGCATGATTGAGGGTGTTTTGGTAATCATCTTGTCAGGACTAAGGATTGAAATCAGGGATTGAAACATGATCTCTCGAGGCCCGCCACCACCATCCTCCCGAGGATTGAAGCCAGGCCATCTGCGTTTGACAGGACTAAGGAAGATATTTAACCTTAATTCCAGACCGTCAAGGTTTGAGAGAGAGGGATTGAAAAGACTAAGACTATATGTATCAATGTAATATTCCCAATCTTTACGCTCAGACCATCAGGTTTGAAAGAGAATATACTTGTCATATCCCAGGGATTCAAGACCCGATCAATGTAATATTAAGAATATAGATATTTAACCTTAATTCCCGATCTTAGTCATGACTGAGGATTGAAGTCAGACCATCAGGGTGTTTGGCAATCATCTTGCCACACCGATAGTCCGTATCAGCAAGTATAATGATGTTTTAGAAAAGGGTTATACCGCAAACTGGTGGACTGAACTGTTTAAAATACGCAAGGTGGTCGAGACTAATCCCAGGACCTTCTTACTTCGAGGTCCATAAGCCGGCCTCATAGATATGAGGATTGAACCCGGGAACCTCTAGATCAGTAGCCTGTTCCGTTAGGCTGTTTCCTATGAGGATTGAACCTGGAACCTCTAGATCTGTATCCTGTTCCATTAGGCTGTTTCCTGTTGAGGATTGAACCCGGGAACCTCTAGATCTGTATCCTGTTCCATTAGGCTGTTTCCTGTGGGGGATTGAACCAGGGAACCTCTAGATCTGTATCCCGTTCCGTTAGGCTGTTTCCTATGAGGATTGAACCTGGAACCTCTAGATCTGTAGCCTGTTCCATTAGGCTGTTTCCTGTGAGGATTGAACCCGGGAACCTCTAGATCTGTATCCTGTTCCATTAGGCTGTTTCCTGTTGAGGATTGAACCCGGGAACCTCTAGATCTGTATCCTGTTCCGTTAGGCTGTTTCCTATGAGGATTGAACCTGGGACCTATAGAACTGTAGCCTGACCATCAGGGTTTGAGAGAGAGAAAGATATTAAGAATATACTAGGTTTAAAAAAACTGTACTATTTATTTAGAGGTGAATAATACTTGTCATATCCTTGACCATCAGGGTTCGAGGTCCATAAGCTGTCCTCCCTCTTTGAGAGAGAATATACTTGTCATATCCATAATTCCCAATCTTTGCTAGGACTGACCATCAAGGTTTGAGAATTGGGAAGTGTACCCGCATTTGCATGGAGCTATAGTGGATACTTCGAGACCCGTAGCTGTCCTACAGACCGTCAAGGTTTGAGAGAGAGAGCGAGAGAGAGAGGGATTGAAAAGACTATATGTATGCGTATGTTGATAGACTAAGACTATGCATGAAAGAATCTTTGAGAGAGAGAATTTTGTACTGAATAATACTTGTCATATCCTTAATTCCTAAATCTTTGCTAGGACTGACCATCAGGGTTTGAGACCGCGTAGGAATTAGAGGAAGTGAACCCACATTTGTATGAAGGTAGAGTGGATACTTCGAGACCCGTAGCTGTCCTACAGACCGTCAAGGTTTGAGAGAGAGAGAGAGAGAGAGAGAGAGAGAGGGATTGAAAAGACTATATGTATGCGTATGTTGATAGACTAAGACTATGCATGAAAGAATCTTTGAGAGAGAGAATTTTGTACTGAATATTAAGAATAATACTTGTCATATCCTTGACCATCAGGGTTTGAGGAAGTGAACCCGCATTTGTGTGAAGGTAGAGCGGATCCGCCAGGCCCTTGGGAATGAACCCGCATTTGCGTGAAGGTAGAGGGGATCCGTCAGATCGTGAAACAACCTGAACCCGCATTTGCATGGAGGTAGAGTGGATACTTCGAGACCGTGAGACGATCCGCATTTGCGTGAAGGTAGAGTGGATACTTCGAGACCCGAGAAAAAAAAACTCGCCGGCTCGTCGGAAGAGAGAGAGAACCAAGTTGTGTCCTCCTCCCCCCTCACAGGCAGCCAGGTGTTTCAACCCCCCCATCCCAGGAGACACAAACCCTCAGCACCCCAGATGCTCTACACCCCCCTCCCTCTGTGCTCCAACCCTTCCCCCATACCTACCCATCAACATGTCATCTCAGGAGCCATTAAAATCAGGATTAATATGTGCCTCAGAAACTGCATTCCTTACTTACTGCTACTAATATTTAAATTTCAGACCTCTGCGTGCGATAGATATCACAAACACAAACTCATAGTTTTATCAAGATAGATTGGAGTATTTGACGCGCAATCCGAGGAATACAACTTACAAACTAGCTTTACCTAGACCAATGTGGATAATACAATACATTCAACCGTAGCTATTAACCAATAGCAAGTTGAACTTGTATATCTTTTCATCAGAATCACCCAGGATTCAACCAAGGTTCCCTGAAATAGTTAACGGCCATTTTAATCCATTATCCCCATGTAATGCACACCTGAGAGCTCATGCCTAGGTCAACTAACCGGTATATCAGATACACGGTGCGGTTTTCTGCCTTCTTCATTATACAACTGAGGAATTAAAAGCAGTAACATGGGCTCATTTTAAAATAGCTATTTTTTTCAGTTTTTATGTAATTATTTTAAATATGGTTGGATAGTTTTGGTACATCTCGTCTCAGTTTCACTCTCTCCTAATAATTACTTCGGAAAACCGAACTACGATATGAGACTTGGCTCGAATTGAATTACAATGGCGTCAGCCTGCAATCGAGCCATAATGGCCGAACGGCCGCCATCTCTTGGCAAATATAGTGCCAACATCCGCGGGTACGGGATGTCATGTTGTCAGCACAACGAAACCTCGAATTGTTAATCTCGGTTTTCTAGTCTTGAGCCACTACTTTTTCAATATAATAGTAAAATGTTATCATTATTGATCAAAAAACCATTTTTAATTTTCTAAACTATTCTTCTTATATTATGTTTGTATTTTTAAAGTTTGGTTTAAACTTAATTACCTTAAATTATTTTTTATCAAATATATTTGGAAGCTCTGTTAATATTAATAACTATAATTTATTTGAGTATGGCTTTCAAGAACTAAATAAAATATATCTAAAACCAACCGTATAAGTTCTAAGAAATAGTGACTGGGAAAGCAAAATTAACCAAGTTATACTATTTATCCAAACAGTTCTTTCAAACAATTACAAACTTAATAAAACAAACATTTGTTAATAATAACTTTCTATGATCATGCGAGTTTTAACCGTGACCTTACAGAACATAATTAATTTTAATAACGTTATTACTTTTCTAATAATTATCTACTTCAAAGAATTTAGGAACAATGATTAAAGATATATTTGTGTTTGCCAGAAACCTTAATTTTTAAAAATGGCATAAAAATATATTTCTTTTTTCGAAACACACATAGGCGAAAACAGTGCCAATATACACGGATAAAGGGTGTCATGTTGTCATCACAACGAATCCTTTGGCCGTCAATCTGTTTTTAATACCGGGGCCGCTACTTTTTCGTTCCAGTAGCTCCTCATTTGTCGTCAAGAGATTGAGTCGAATGTGGGGAATGCCAGGCCTCCACCGTGGTTCGGATTCCACGTTAAACTGTAGGTCCTTCATTTCATCTCACAATCACCCTACCATTACACATTAGCGTAAGTGCGTACAACCCGAATGGGTAGTAAGACGCGGTGCTAATAATAAAAATAATGATTGAGTCGACCCCGTTCCAGACCTCAAGTTTCACGGGAAGCAATAAGAGTCAGAATTCGAACCCGGGAACCTCTGGATCAGTAGCCAGAAACTCTGACCTCTAGACTACAGAGGTGGTCATAATGTAATCAATATTCACAGCAAACAAATAAGTTTGCGATTTTAATCATCCTTCCTACTGTGGTAGAGTATTCATTGAGGCATTCTTAAAATAACAGAAGCTATGAATTATCCTCATTCTAATCTTAACTTTTCCTAAGTCTGTCATCCAGCCCCATCTAAAGCTACGCTCAGACGAATGAATGATAATATCAGAAGATTATATTGCACTGTTTGAATAGTTTTTTTTTTATTATTATTATATACCTTGTCCGTACAACCATTCATTTCAACACAAGTACTGTTGACATTGCAACTGTTAGTACTTGGCTCCAATAGCTGAATTGCCATTCCAGCTCATTTGAACTTTTTTTTTCTCTCCAACTTCATGTTCAAAATACAAAGATTCAAAATTTTACGCACACTATTAATCGTTAGTTTGCTGGGGGAGAAACTACTATGACCTGAGCTGCGTGTTGAAACAACACCAGTTTTTTGAATGCTTTGTTTTTTTATTTGCTTAGAAATAAACGCGTGTTAAACAGCTAAAGTTAGGTGGCATTGTGGTATTTGATTGAATGTCGTGTTTGTTATTGTGGAATTTGTAACGTATAATTGAAATTCTCTTTGCTTGAGGATATCTCTATTAGTTTTAATTATAAATTTTAGTTTTGTTTTTTCAATCATTGTTTTTTATTGGTTAGAACGAATTGGCTACCGATTCTTACAGACATTGTTTTGTCGATTGATCGCTATGCTCCTAAGGATCGTAGTTGCTGTTAATCGCTTTTACATTTAATCTAATAAAATGTGTGATCAGAAGTATTAAGCAAATCAATGAAATGGTACAAATTATTATCAATATAATCTGTGGTCTTGACTCTGACCCGGGAGGTCGGGGTTTGAGGTTGAATTCCAGATTGGTCCTCTCATAATAGTTTTGACAATTTCTGATTCCCCTTCGCTCCCCCGCCTTCCCTTTTATCACCAGGCAAATTCTTGTGTACTTGATCCTAAAACCCCTTTAAAACAGGTATTTTTTAGATTAAATCCTCTATATTTACTTTGTGGAAACTACCAAAAAAGTATAAAACTGTTACTAATATTTTAATCCTCCGCATCTTTGATCACTCAGGATCACTTAGTCTGGATTACCTATGGAGGGAGGCTGGGGTTCTTAAACTCGACAGGTTGTAGTTACGGTGTTTTTATCTAATTGTTTTCCACTCACCTTCTAAATAAATGAGAGATCATCTCTGAATTATAAGTATTAGTGTAGATAAGCAGATAAACCAACTGGATCATAAAATATGGAGAATGGAAAAAGGGAAATACATGAAAGCACTATCGATTATTATTTGGATTCAAACACAAATTAAAAACTTGAAAACGCTAGTGTTAAAATATAGAACCTGTAAAAAAATTAATATATAGTCGCATCAGATAATTATCCTGTTCCTCAGGATCTATAATTTTGTATTTATACTAATAAGATACTAGCCCAAATTTGACTTTTATTGGCAGTAATCTGGAGTTCAGCTCCCTCGCACTCTGATGTTGCGCTAACTCCACTAAGATTCGAACCGTAGTTTTACATGTCTGGGATCAACGTTTGAAACAATCAGTATAAATTAATTCATTTTTATTCACATACTTTAAAACAACGGTTATTCGACATTTCAATCTATGAAATAAGGATGGAAAGCGTCTGATGTTATTTTTAGGAAAATAATTACTTATAATATAAAGAAAATTCAATAGTTGGTTGACTCAGTCTTTCAAATATGTAATTACGTTGACAACTTTACTGTGGTTTTTTTTTTCAATCACAACTCCTAAAGTTTCGAATAATAATTATTTATTTATAATTAAAATATATATATTATATATATAAGTAAGAATAGTATTCATGTACTAAGGCACGGAAGGGGTACCGAGAGTCCCCCCCACTCCTCTCTCCCCTCCCGCCCCTCGTATGTTGGATGACGTGCGCGCTCTCTCTCTCTCTCTCACTCTCTCTTTCTCTCACTCACTCTAGATGTAGTTAGGAATACTGTGGCAGAGAGGGGTAATGTGTGCCCCCCCCTCTCCTTATACATGAAAAGCATGTTGGATGACGCTCTCTCTCTCTCTCTCTCTCTCTCTCAGAGTGAGAGGTGGTTTTTTTTGGTATGGCGCCCCCTCCCTCGAACAGTTTTTTTTCAGAGCAGGCTGGAAACATACATATCTTCCTTATTTTAAATGATCTTTTTGCTCTGAATGAAACATACATATTCCCCTTATTATAAAATACCTTTTTTACTAAGAACATAGTTTAGTTACCTCTCAGAATATAGCCTTAAATAGATACTATTTTATTTCTATGTAATAGGATCATGGACTTAAATAAATAGTACAACTTTTTATTTAGCGAGTAAATTCTTAAGATTATGATGTTACATACACACACAAAGATTAAATTCTTTCTCTCTCTCTCTCTCAAAAATATAGTCTTTCACTCAATGCATACCAAAAAAATCTCTTTCTCTAAAGTCTTACATATAGTTATTTTTTTCAGTCTTGAGTAAACACGTATAGACGTCATAGAGCGCGCACACGCACACGCGAACGCTTCACCACTTGAATAGTTCGTACTCGCCTTCACCTAGATATATCAGTCCTCTCTGTGAAGCGTTAAAGCGACTCCTGTACCTCGCACCAAAGTTTTTGCCCGGAAGATGCACTCTGCACACATAGTCTAGCGTTATGATGTTCGGTTCGTCCTCCTCGCTGACCTCTTCATCCCCTTCTAGACGACGGACGTTGTACGTTTGATACTTTTCAAGTTCGGAGATGCACTTGACCCGATCGAGTTCCTCGCGCTCGATTCGATCCAACTCAGTGCACAAAGCGTTTTCCTCCTCCTGGAGAATTTGCGGCTCGTCCCCGGGGCAAGCTGTAGAACAGCGTTCGACGGACTGACTCGATTCCCACATTCCGGGATTCTCCTGGAGAATTTGCGGCTCGTCCCCTTCCTTGAGATTGTAGACAGGGCAAGCGGTAGAACAGCGTTCGACGGACTGACTCGATTCCCACATTCCGGGATTATGGCATCCGAGCCAGTGCACGGAAGAATCGCAGCACTCGCTGTAAACCTTGGTCGGCCCTCGCGACTTGGTATTCGAAACCACCGTTCGAGATCTTAATATCGCTCATGTCCTCCAGACGGTAACCCAACTGCCTAAACATATCGAATGAGATACGTCCCCCTACCTCGCGCCCGCTTTATACGCTCAGGAAGGAGGGGAACGCGCTCTCCCTTCCCTCCCTCCTTCTACACTATATCCTTCGCATCAATCCACGAATTGTGAGACGAGTCGAACCCTAACCATTTAACGTATACTCTATATCCGGAACGTCTAACTATCTTCTCTACAAGGTAAACATCCGGATACGAAGTCTTTCTAAATTCCTTACCGTAGAAACTTCCCGTGATAGGATTACCTTTCATATCTTCGAGTAGGAAGGTCCTGAGATTAGTCTCGACGACGTTACGTATTTTAAACAGTTCGGTCGACCAGTTCGCGGTATAACCCTTTTCGAAAACGTCTTGATATTTGCTGATACGAACTATATCACCCACTTTAAAAATGTTCGGTGTGGAATCCGAGATCTTGAAACGTTTATAGACGGTATGTAAAAGTCTATCGTCCTTAACGTCTATAGGTCGAATCTTTATAATCGAGTGTACCGTACGATTGTATTCGTTCAGTAAGGAATCGATCATATCGATCCATCGATAGTATCCTTTAGCCGTGAATCTCCTCTACATCATGTTCTTGAGAGTGTGATTGAATCGTTCCACGACGCTAGCCTTGACGTTGCTGAATGTAGAATAATGATTGATCCTCTTTCTCTTCATGAGCGTTTTGAATTCCACGTTGTAAAACTCTATACCATTATCCGTTTGGAGATGACGTACGGGAGGTAAACCTTTGTCGGTCACCTTGTCGAGGAGAAGAGCCATTGCGGCGCTGACATTCTTACCCGTCTTAGTCTTGACAGGTGCGGCCCAAGCCCTCTTGGAATACACGTCGATGACGGTGAGAAAGTACTTGAACCCCTTATTCGATCCTGAGTAGGGTATCATCTCTACCAGATCGGCCTGAAGGAGCTCGTTCAAGCCTCGTACGCTAACATGTCTTCGAGGAAATCGTCGTCTTGCAGGATGATGAAGTTCGCGTGCAATCTCCCACTTGACGGAGGACATGATTGTGATAAAATACCGAAGAGATGAACGTCTTTATACGATGATTCCGGCCTCGCGTAATTCCTCAATGATAGAAACGATCTCGTTATCGTGGGCGGAATGACCGGCCTCGATAGATGTGTGCAAGAGTCGTAATCGATCGACCAATTCGTTAGGATCGTCCCAATAGGTGTAATCTACCCCTCTCCTTGTCTCCTTCTTGTATAAACTCTCACCCTCAAGCTCCTCCTCAAACATAGGTTTGATGATTAACGAATACTTTAATCCTGCTCGCATCTTGATACTAGCGTACGGCTCTTTTCTCAACCGATGCGCGTTCGTTTCTTCGAGCATAGATTTGTATACTTTCAGATCGTCCTTAGTATAATGAGCGGGTGCTCTTCTGAAGAGTAATTCTAATAGTCCTCGAGTATACGGTACCGTCTAATTGTTAAGGAGTATTGTACCGTCTCTCCCGTTGAATACGATACGAGTATCTCCAAGCTTGGTAGAGTCACCTTCATGACGGATTCCGTAGGTCTTATCAGAATGCGCGTGAGATGAATAAAGATAAGTATCCAATAGATGGTTGTTTTGCAATCTCTCAGGTGAGACTTCCGTCTCCTCAGGTTCGGGTTCGGCGAGCGCCTTCGCCATCTTGTTTAGAGGATCCGTGATAGGTTTGAACGTTTCATTCGCGACGTGCTCGGACTCGTGTCGGGCATCACGTAGTTGCTTATACTTTCGTTTAATAATCTTACTCGCTTTTATGATATCCTCCGTGACATTCGTCGACATAATGTAAGGTGCGAATGTCTCTTACCGCGAAGAAACGGTTCATTATATCTAAACGTAAGTAAAACCTAATTCGACGTGTAAAATCTGAGACGTTGTCGGGCGTTTTTCTATCATGAAAGATATAGAGTCATCTTTGGACACCTCGAAAGGTGGATCGTCGATAATTTTAAGATTCAACAAGCAAATAATATCTTTCAAGTTCATGACTATCGTTGAAACGATGCCCGCCCTCTTGAACTTATAACCGCGTTCACCCGTTAGAGTCAATTCGAAATGTCTCGCATCCTTCCTCATAGGTTTCGAATCCAAGTAGATGTAGATGAAATTACGATTAACCGTAGAGTCTACGTAAGCCTTAGGCACGGCGTCTGAAGGTAATGAGGGCATACCTATGTTTCGCAAAACTAGGCCGCCTGCATCGTAAAGCCGTTTGGTATCTGTCCCCTTTACGTATAGTATATCTCTCACTATCAAATCGTTGTAAATGGTTCGATGTATCACGAAAGTTTCCTCTAGGCTTACCAGCTTTGAACCTAAAGCGTCAAGCGTCGTTTTATTTTCGTCGAGACGGTCTTCATGATAATGAGACAGTTTCCGCACCTCCTCCATCCCTTGACGGTTACTCTTCTCAAAGTCGGCGTATTTTATTCGATCCTTCTCCAAATCCTCGATCAACGATTCCATCTGTCCTTTGATGACGTCCTTGGCGGCGTTGAGGGCGACTCTCTGCTCGTTACTATGTCTCGAATCCATCCTATCGATGTAAGACTTGTTAAAAACATCCTTAGATGCGATGGGCATCTCGACGTTGACGATCCTCTTCGATCTAGCGTCGTAATAGCCTTGAGAGTTTAGAGTCAGATTTCCTTCCGTCTCGACGAGAGATCTATATTTGTGGAGACTATGACCGAATTTAGATATGGACGACATAATGTCTTATCGCGTACTGAATATACGTTCTTGTCAATCGTGCATGATAAAGGTATCGAACCCGTAGCGATATCGTCCTTTATCAATCTCATGATCTTTGCTCAACACCAGAAAATCGTACTTGTGTTTTTTCCAACACAGTGAGCACAACTCTTTAAATTTTTGGAATGTCATATCTGTGTTCACGTGATCGTCGTAGACGTGTCTCAGATTCGTATCGTCCATCCTTAATAGGATGAGAAGATTTGCGTTATCTCTCAACATCTGTTTCGGGATGCGCGAGTACGTCTGACAGAGATAGAAACAGTCTATAGCCTTATGTCTACCAATACTGAAATAAGCCTGTATATTAAATAGTTTATCGCAAGCGACGTCGTCGAAAATGAATACAGAGTCGGGTTTGGACTCGGACGGAGGAATAATTTCTGCGTTGTCGGACTACGGAAAATAGCCCATACCTTCGACGAGCGAGAGAACCTTCGATAAATGTTGATACTTGGGCTGGTAGAACGATTTAGAGTAAACGTACACGTTCTTGAAGCGTAGACCGTTAGGTTCCTCCAACAGGCTTATCATGGCATTGGTTTTACCGCAATTCGAATGTCCGCAGATGATGCAGCGGATAGTATCAGGTAACAACGTACCGTGTCTCTGAGGTAAAACTCCACCCTCATCGCGATCGTTGTTGTGTACAGTTAAAGAGTCTGTCTGTTTCTCGAGCCGCATGTTGAATGGTTCATCTATATAAATACGAATCAGTACGTGTCATGAGACGAAGAAGAGGGGGAGGATTGTTGGATAAGATAATCAATAATCTACCGTTTGAAGCGCATATACCTGGATACCAGTACTGCGGACCGGGGACAAAGTTGGAAAAACGATTGAAACGAGGTGATCCCGGAATAAACGAGTTAGATCGATACTGTAAAGAACACGACATCGCCTACTCCAAGGTGAAAGATCTTGCAAGACGTCATACCGCAGATCGTGAACTTTATGAGAAATCGTGGAAAAGATTACTCGCGCCTGACTCGAAGTTGGGCGAGAAAGCCGCCACGTGAGCGGTCACCAACGCGATGAAAGCTAAAGTCAAGATGGGTTCTGGTCTAAAGAAGAAGAAGAAAACTCATCATCGTCAACGGAGAGCTACTACTACTAGACGCCGTAAGAAGAAGGGCGGAATTCTACCTATACTACCTTTGATCGCAGCGCTTGGAGCCGTCTCTGGAGGGGCCGCGGGAATCACGAAGGTGGTACAATGTGCGAAGGCGAATACGAAACAATTGAACGAGGCTCAGAGACATAATCGTACGCTCGAAGCTATCGCCATGGGGAAAAGGATGTATCTACAGCCTTACCCGAAAAGAAAATGACTACCTAAACGTGCCCTTACTGAAACGGATCTGCGCAAGTACGCCGGCGAGTTAAAAATCCCCTTCTTTAGAGGAGTATTTGCGAGAGATGCTTTACCTAGCGGCCCTCCTTGGAAGATAGAGAGCGCAATCATCAATCTTGATAATGATAGTGGTAAGGGTACGCATTGGGTGGCGTATAAGAAAAACGGTGGGCGGGTAAATTATTTCGATAGTTTCGGTGATCTAAGACCACCGCTCGAACTTGTTCGATATCTCGGAGGAATACCTATCACCTATAATCATTCTCGGTATCAAGAGTACGGGACCGTCTTATGCGGTCATCTTTGTTTAACTTTCATTAAATACTCGCGTTTGCGTTCGATATTAGTAAATATGTCTATGACACTTACACTGACGGGTCAGAGTTCGAATCTGACAGAGAACTACTTCCCGCATATCCTGCTCGGAGAAGAGAATCGTGAAGAAGAATGGTTCATCGGACTGATCAATCTGGCCACGTTCAATTCCATACCGAACATCGACGAACGTAATAATAAATTTTATTGCGACGGTAAAGCGTATACAGTCCCTCCGGGCACCTATGAACTTGAGGCGTTGGATCGATTCTTGCGAAGAGAAGTCCTTAGTAACGTAAAGCTCTCGATTATCGGAGACCCTAGCCCTTTAAAGAGCTATATCACTTGCAATAAACCTATCGACTTTACCCGACCTGGCACGTTCTCATCCTTGCTAGGGTTTGACTCGGTCATACTTCCTGCAGGGAAGACGCACATATCTACCAATACTGTGAATATTCTTCACGTGAATTTGATCTGCGTAGAATGTAGTCTCACTACGGGGCTTACGTCAACGGAGAACCGAGTCATACCTTGCACGAGTTCAGCATGACCTTCCCGGCAGGCTATAAGATAGTGGAAGCGCCTAACAATATCATTTACCTTCCGGTAACGAAGCGAGTAATAGAGTCAATCGCGGTATGACTTACCGACGAACGAGGAGATATCATCAACTTTAGAGACGAGACGATATCGCTAAGTCTACATCTGAAACGAGTCGGTGGAGATGGGACTTGTACTAGATAAAATGAGACGGCGAAGTCTTCCTCGAAACATTGAGAGAAGGACAGGGAAAGTGTTAACACCTGCAAATAAACTCTATTTAAGACGTCTAGGTTACTCGTTACGAAAATAATGGATGACGCCGCGGATATTCTGAACATTGGGGAGTCTGCCGCTTTCGATACGGCCTTGACCAGTTTCCAGTATCATTCCTATGCCTCGTATATTCCCGGTCCGTTAGCTAACGGGAACGAGCTTAGGATATCTATATAACAAGAAGGGCTGTGCACGTTACCTCACCGTTCTCTGCTACATATCAAAGGGCGACTACTTTTGATACGGGAGAACCTGGAAGTACTTCGAGGATTGTTAATAACGGAATACTGCATCTATTCTCAAGAATCGCCTATGAGATCAACGGGGTATAGATTGATCAATCGAGAGGTGTAGGTATTTCGACTCAGCTTAAAAACTATCTATCTATAAGGAATGGCGTGCAGACTCATCTTTCAAACGCCGGTTGGAGGTTTGAAGGAGTTCACGTGCACGCTGAAACAGGCATCTTTGACGTATGCATCCCTTTAAGTCTCATACTTGGATTCGTTGAAGACTATTCCCGAATACTGATCAACGCGAAACAAGAGCTAGTGCTAGTTCGTTCGACCGGCGACAACAACGCTTTACAAAGAGCCCCGCCTCCTGCAGTGGAGACGCCCTCTAGGATCGAGTTAAGTAAAATATCTTGGCTGGTACCGCATATAAAGACTGACGATATCAATCGTCTCAACCTGCTTAATTTCATTAAGAGTGGGAGGATCATCGAGCTACCTTTTCGTACTTGGGAATTGTACGAGTACCCTAACGTACCTACCTCTAATCAGCATGATTGGACCGTGAAAACGTCAACTTTGCTGGAAAAACCTCGTTACGTTGTTTTCGCTCTTCAGACCGGGCGGAACAATACGATGGCTGCAGATAGAAGTATTTTCGACCATTGTAATTTACGTAATGCTAAACTCTATCTAAATTCTATCATGTACCCTTACGAGGATATGAACTTGAACTTTAGACAAGATTCCTTCTCGAAATTATACGAAGACTACACTAATTTCCAGACTTCGTACTACGGAACGAGCGCCTCTTTACCTTTACTTGACTCTTCTCATTTCTAGTCTCAAGCACCCATCGTCGTCTTCGATGCTAGCCGACAGGAAGATACTCTCAAGGACGGTATGGTGACGTGTCGTATAACGTTCGAGACGGAGGAAAATATCCCGGTAAATACCACGGCGTTTTGTCTAATCATACACGATAGAGTGGTCCGCTATAACCATTCAAGCAGTGACGTTAGCAAGATGACCTCATAAATGAGACAACATTGTTCAATATCGGCAACCTCTCCGCGTTGAACAGAAGGTACGGTGAGGAGGAGGGGGAAGTTCAGTACACACCACGAGTATCAATCTATATTAAAGGAACTGGGAAGATGAGTTGACTACAGAGTATCATCAACGCTGATAGTGACAAGTACAAACTAGGTAATCTCTGAGTAAGCTTAAAAAACGATTGTTCCGGTACCTGTAAAAATGTCCGACTGCTCAGCGAATGGTTTAAAAATTTTAAGTTTGATCGGACAAAAATTTTGCGATCTGACCAAGAGTGCGATGCGGAACGATACGAGTTCGGTTATTCCAGCATTGCTTCATATGATAGTCCTGATAAACGAGTATAAAGAGTACATTGATTTCAATAAGTTATCATGCTTCTGCGGTCAAGACGAGGTTGACACGGTCAGACGGAAGAAGAAAACTACTGACGCTTCTAAACGTACGCTTGGAAAGAAGAATAAAACTTCTGAGGAAACGAACGAGGAGCCTACGAAGAAAAAGCTGCGAGACGAGTTGAGTGAAAACTTTTAAGTATAGGAATATTTTTTCAATCTAAAAAACTTTTTCACAGCTACTTGCAGTGTATTAAAGATTATTTAATTTATTCTTTGTATAAGTCTAATAATAAGGTAAACTTTTTAGCGATTATTACTGTATAAGTTTATTCTTTTCTTAGAAATGTAACAAACCTTTTTAAATAAAAAGAATTAACGATTATCACTTTTTCTTTTGTATTCTTTACATCTATAAAAACCGTTTATAAATAAGCTAAAAGGGTAAGGGTGAGTAGGGTGCAATTCATAACAAATGTACCATCATTTGTGCATGATGAGAGTGTAAATACTCACTGAACCCGTACCATCCCAAATATGGCTTTATTATTTACTAGGTTAAAGGTAAAAAAATGTTTCCCCATCCTGTATTTTAAATTTTAATTATGAGATATACATTCCTTTTTTTACCACATTGTTTTTTTTACTATTAATCCAGGATATACGCATTTAAGGTTAAGGCTGAGTAAGGTACTATTCATAACAAATGTACCATCATTTGTGCATGATGAGAGTGTAAATACTCACTGAACCCGTACCATCCCAAATATGGCTTTATTATTTACTAGGTTAAAGGTAAAAAAATGTTTCCCATCCTGTATTTTAAATTTTAATTATGAGATATATATTCCTTTTTTTTACCACATTGTTTTTTTTTACTATTAATCCAGGATATACGCATTTAAGGGTAAGGGTGAGTAAGGTACTATTCATAACAAATGTGCCATCATTTGTGCATGACGAGAGTGTGAATACTCTCTGTACCCGTACCATTCCAAATATCGATTTATTATTTACTAGGTTAAAGGTAAAAAAATATTTTCCCATCCAGGATATACCATTAAATAGGCTAAAAGGGTAAGGGCGAGTAGGGTACTATGTACCATCATTTGTGCATGACGAGAGTGTGAATACTCTCTGTACCCATACCATTCCAAATATGGCTTTATTATTTACTAGGTCAAAGGTAAAAAAAATGTTTTCCAATCCCGTTTTTTTAAATTTTATTATAGGGTACTATTCATAACAAATGTACCGTCATTTGTGCATGACGAGAGTGTACCCATACCATTCCAAATATGGCTTTATTATTTACTAGGTTAAAGGTAAAAAAAAAATGTTTTCCCATAGAGATCAACAACGTGCGTTTTTTGTAGAAGTTGATGCACTTTATACATCCCTTTTATCACATTGTTTTACTATTAAATCAGGATATACGCATTTAAGGGTAAGGGTCAGTAGGGTACTATTCATAACAATTGCACCATCATTTGCGCATGATAAGAGTGTAAATACTCTCTGTACCCTTAACCAGTATTCATACCCATTCCATCCCAAATATAAAAATGTTTTCCCATCCTGTATTTTAAATTTTATTAATTACATGAGAATCGAACAAATATGAGATATATCAGAGAGGGAGAGGAGAGGTAAAAAAATAACAACTTACATACACACACATGCACACACGGAAAACTCTATTTAATGAATATAATGATATACATTTTTTTTAAACAGATACATACTAAATTAGTATATTTTCTTCTTCAGTTAAGTTACAGAACATGATTATTTTTTCTCAAGTCTTTTAGAAGCACTAACATTTTCTAGTGATAAAGGTACAGTTTTTTTTCTTTTTGGAGCACTAACATTTTCTAGCGATAAAGGTATAGTTCTTTATTTGGTTTTTTTTCTAAATATACATTGACATTATTTATTCACTCTTGTATTAATCAAAACAAATACACACGCGCGTACACACAGAAAACTCTATTTAATGAATATAATGATATACAATTTTTTAAAACAGATACATACTAAATTAGTATATTTTCTTCTTCAGTTAAGTTACAGAACATGATTTTTTTTTCTCAAGTCTTTTAGAAGCACTATCATTTTCTAGTGATAAAGGTATAGTTCTTTTTTTCTTTTAGAAGCACTAACATTTTCTAGCGAAAAAGGTATAGTTCTTTTTTTCTTGTTTTTGTTTTTATGAATATACATTGACATTAATTATTCACTCTTGTATTAATCAAAACACACACATGCACACACAGAAAACTCTATTTAATGAATATAATGATATACAATTTTCTTAAACAGATACATACTAAATTAGTATATTTTCTTCTTCAGTTTAATTACAGAACATGAATATTTTTTGCTCAAGTCTTTTAGAAGCACTAACATTTTCTAGTGATAAAGGTATAGTTCTTTTTTTTCTTTTAGAAGCACTAACATTTTCTACTGATAAAGGTATAGTTTTTTTTTCTGAATATACATTGACATTAATTATTCACTCTTGTATTAATCACTTAAACTTACACTATAGAGACATGAGGTTAGTATCAATCAACGTCTCTTAGGAGGAAGTAGATGCCTGCTCACTTTGATATCATGATAGAATATTAACTGTATCGGATAAAGTTGTAGATCATGAATATACAGAAGCACTGTATTAATCACTGACACACTTGCACTATAGAGATGACGGTCCAGCTTCAATCGACGTCTCTTGAAAGGAAGTAGATGGTTGCTCACTTATAGAGTAATGGAACCATGGTAAAGTTTTGACTGTACCGGTACTATATATCTTTTGTCGTCGATAGAGCATAGCGCGACCCGATTGAATTTTTGAGTGTAAAGTTTGAATCCTACGGCTCTTATTGAACGAGCCTTTCTCATGACTACCGTCTCATTGGTCAAACAATTAAGATAGTCCTCTAACGAGAGCGTTCTTAACGCGCTACTCTTGACACCTTTAGCCTTGAGCGTCTCGCCATCTCCTTGCACCGCGAATGAATAGAGTTTAGGGCGTAAACCTATGAACTCGGTGATGATCCGACCTCGAGTCTCGTCTTTTAGTTTACCGAGCACTCCTTTATTTACTACAGGCATGCCGTAAACATTGTCTTGTCCGTAGGTGGAGGTGTCCAGGTAGTCATTAGCTAACGGGATAAGTCGCTGGTACGCGTCCTCAATAGTCATGTAGTAGAGAAGTGAGTCTGTATCTGTGTATTGGAATTTTAACGTACCTGTAGGGAAGGCAGGAACCATAACCTGGTAATGTAGACCGTACATGACTACTTTCGAGATTTCCAAAATGGCGAATCCCGCATAAATCGGAATATCAAAGTAAATCTCTTGTGGTTCCATCTCGATGATGACCAGGTTTTCTTACACGATCGTACTGTTTTTAAAGTTTGGACTGGCTATGAGGTTAGCCGCTCCAAATTTCCCCTCCCACCTGGTTGTTATCTTTATCGTACGGTAGGCCCTTTTGTTAGATATAAGACGACCTAATGCGGGATTGTTCATCAGTTTGAAAAACATGTTTTCAAACTGATTGCTCGCTTTACTCCTCATTTCCGCATTCAGCTTGACATACGGAGCCATCCATGGAGATTGCTTGAAACTGATAACCCTGTATACCCTCGTCAGTTTCAACCCATTCACCAAACATAGCTTTAGATGACGGTAGTGAATGACGTACCTAGTCTTATCTGCTAAAGTCGTTAACAATTTCTCGTGCTTCCCTACGGGTGGAATCGCTTTCTCGGGACAGAACGGCAAGTCGGAATGAGCATCGTGCACATTTCGGGGATATTAATGATCTACCTGCAAGATATACCCTGTCTCCGCATCGTCCTCTACTTTGAGCACGTCCAAACGAGCAATTTCATCATCTTCAAGCCACCTGAACCCTCCATAGGGTAATGAGCTCAACATACTAAATGAATAGTCCATTCACGTCTAGATAAACGAGGTAAGACTCTGGTTTGGAACGGTCGAATGAGTGCATATACCGATTATTCGCTACAGAGTGACGATTAGCTACGAAACATACCCCCTCGAATAGCTCCCTCAATGAATTGATGTATATCTACATCGTCTATTAATTCAAGCCGTACCCGGGTTATTCTCAATAGAGCTTGGTACGCGAGACTAGGAGCTGTAAGAGACCATCCACGATCGAGTCTATACGTCTTCATACAAAGATCACGAAAGTTCTCAAAGACGTCAGCCAGTAGCGTTACGTCCGTATACAGGTAGAGGTTCGAGTAGTCCCAAAGATTCTTACATTCAAATAGTCGCCAAACCTCGCAGGCGTGATCATAGTCTTCCTGAGAGATATGACTATCCGTGAGCGCGTTGTAAAATTTATCTTTGCTCGGTAACTGAGTCTCGTTCAGTCGCTCAAATGAATCTATATAGTCATAGGGGAACACCCCCTTACGAGTGACTAGTTTGAACCGTTCATCATCAGGATGACACTTACGAGTGATTTTAAGTTGCTCGGTTTCGAGGTAAGATACGCATTTCACTAGGGAGGTACATAGAAAGCTGAAACTATCTATAATTTTAATCGTGATCCCTCGAAACCTGTGCCAAATATACTTCATGATTACTTTGAATCTTCCCATAGTCTCTCCAATAACCTTAACTTTTCCCGGATTGACAAAAACGCACTCCCCTCTGAACGGATCAGTTTCTCTACGTTCGATAAGTGATTCAAGAAGGAAAAAATTGTCGTAGCAACGCGCGTTATGGATTACCACACTCAGATGACTCGGGTTCTTGTAATTAATACTAAACGCCGCTTGACTGCTCCCACGATAAAGTCCTGTCAAGTGACAATGATCCATAACACGGATATCATCATTCGCGTAGGGTTTTTCGCATATATGACAATGGGTGGCCGTATTATGAGCATCTCTTTGAGCAGGTGTTAGCGGCGTCATCGGAACGATGGTACTATAACAATCTAGTATGCGCTTTGCCGTATCTACGAGAGCCTCAACAAATTGATATGTACAATCTTTTCCCGTGAAGTGTCGGTACTCTGAGAGATTATCATCAAAATTACATTTAGTGTACATACCTACAGAATACGCTACATGACGCTGTACATTCTCAGTATAAGAAAATTTCGTGTCAGGATTGCACGTCTCTATCGGCACGAGTAAGCTCTCCAAGTCAGCGTATACGATAAATCCTGTTTTATCTTGTTGTTTATACTGTGAGAACGCTAGGAATTTATTCTCTCCTTGAGGGAATGTACTCCTTACCGCGGCAAATTTTTTACACGTATCTTTATGTTTTGCAAGTTTATTTTCAGTCAGAAAAGAGGTCAGACATCGGTCGCAAAAGTACCTACGTCTTGTGTCAGACATGGGCGTTAGTTGCGGGTTTATTAACCGAGATAGATTTTTGATCGCGCTGAAATGATAAGTTTCCATTCCATGCACTCTTATCATGAATAAATAAACATGTCTGGCGCGCTCTTTAGCGCTGACGTGCACGGAAACGATTACTAGTGTTTTAGAGTTGTCCGCAGTGTCCATATAAGAGTCACTACCTTCGTGTTTTGCAGTGTACATATTAAGGGATATATCGTTAAGCCTTTCGAAGCGTTCGATATATCTCATTTCGAACGGGAGCGGGATTCCATCTAGATTCAGCACGTCTCGAAAATTAGGTTATGATGATAAACGCTGAGCTTACCCCGTCGATTCAAAGAGGCACGCCAATACGGATTCGGGGAAGCAAAGCCCTTCTTCAGATTGTACATTTATCAGCGCTTTACGTCTGGCTATAATTTCAGGGATTTGAACACGAGCCCCGATCGAGAAAGCAGAGTTTTTCGAGAAATTTACTCTCATTTCCAACGCGCCGTCGTATATCCATCCCGAGTCTCTAGAAACGAAGGTCTCAATCTGAGCAAGGAGGGGAAAGACCACCATATTTTCATATATCTTCTCCAAGTTTATCGGGTTAAATATATCGTATAGAGTAGAGTTGAAATAGCCTTTTTCAATTCTACCTTCAGTAAGATGCCTAAACTCGCAGATGAGGCTACAATTTACCTTTATCGAGCGATTTGCGATTGATTCTTTTTCTACCCTCTTTACGTAAATATCCCCGCACGCAACGAGAAACTGTACAGGATCCTTATAGGGTAGTTCATTAGTGATAGAGTACGTCTTTATGCGTTGGGCGTACGCTTGTTCAATAAGTTTGATAGATAGTCCTAGCGGCTCCAGGTAAAACCTAAACTGTGTAAATACTGCACCTAAATTTCGTGAAAGGGTTATAAGTCTTTGGATCTGTACCTCAATATTGTCCTGTCCCAATATCAGTACACTTGAGGTCTTAATCTGGCCGGGTATATGTATGTAAGCATTATAAACCTTCCCTTCGCTAAGAGAGATATCATGTTTCAGGTATTTAATTAAAAGTTGTTCATTAGAGCCTAATTCATCGAGAGTATACACCCTATTTCCGTTAGTTTGCCGAGATACAATGATAGGAGTTGACAAGCGAGCTCGTTTTGTTGGGGGTCCTGACATGTTTTTTTTTTCTAAGTTCGAGTGTGCGCTATGCTCTAAGCAGGCCCTACCCTCCTCACATCATCCTCTTCATTTCTGCACAGCTAGCTCTAGGATCTCATCGAGCGGCTCTGAGACGGCTATAAAAAACAAATCTAACAGGAATATCTAGTTAGAGGATCATGAAGCCATGATATACAAACATTGAAGCTAATGTCTTTGTGCGTGTGTGTGTGTATGCGTATGTGTCTGTGTATGTATGTGTATGTGTTTGTGAATGTGTATGTGTATATGTTTGTATGTATGTATGTGTTTAAGTGTTTGTGTATGTGTATAATCCAGGATATACACATTTAAGGGTAAGGGTGAGTAGGCTACTATTCATAACAAATGTACCATAATTTGTGCATGAGGAGAGTGTAAAATCATTCAGAGTACTAATTACGCAAATGGATTAATAATTGGGAAGGTTAAATTATAATATCTTAACCAATGAATGATTAATTTTTTTTTACATTTAATTCTTATACGGTACTAATTACGCTAATGGATTAGGAATTGGGAAAGGTTGAATTATAGGAAGTGAACCCAGGGTTGAACCTGGATTGTTAGCGTAGAAGTCCATCACCTTACCCTGCATGGACGAGTAGGGTACTATTCATAACAAATGTACCATAATTTGTGCATGACGAGAGTGTAAAATCATTCAGAAAAAATACACTTTGTACTCTTAACCAGCATCCATTCCCAAATATGGCTTTATTATTATTAACTAGGTCAAAGGTAAAAACCTGTTGTTATTCTTTATAAAAAATGTTTTCCCATACTGCTTTTTTTAAAAAATTTTATACATTCCTTTTTTACCACATTGTTTTTTTTACTATTAATCCAGGATATATACACATTTAAAGGTAAGGGTGAAAAGGCTACTATTCATAACAAATGTACCATCATTTATGCATGAGTAGAGTGAAAAGTCATTCAGAGTACTAATTACGCTAATGGATTAAGAATTGGGAAGGTTGAATTATAATATCTTATATATATATATATATATATAAACATCGAAGCTAATATCTTAACCAATGAACGATTAATTTTAATTCTTATACGAATTTTGAATATAAGACAAATAGAATGATATACATACACACAAATTTGAACGTTCACGTACCTTCGAAGCTTAAGATGGCTGTTTTGCTATTCTTGGAGATGCCTTTGTATACAAGCAGTAAGCCCGCTTTGGAAATGTCTTCCAGCTGCCTGTCGCTGAGTAATGAGAACCTGTTGGGTAACCACACGTTATATTTACCCTCCAGCAAGGCGAGAACTCGACGTTCATAACGGGTTGTTAATGCTTTTATATTCGTTATATGGTAACCACGCCCAATCTCTAAATCCGTTAACTTCCTTGTTACTATCTCGCTCGAACCGATTGCAGTCAAAGAGCAGCCACGTATTCACTAGACATTGTTGTTAATCTTTAGAATGTAGATGGTAGCTAATGATTTCATTTTAAAGGGTTAACTCATATATAAAAAAGAAATGAGGGTTACAAACTACCCCCTCTACAGGAGGCGTGGCGAGAAGGGATTCCAAGCTGAAGGATGAGCGGAGTGAAGGAGGGACTCTTAGCCCCACCCCCTACAAAGCGTGGGAAGTCTAAAGTTCTTAGTTCACAGAAAAAAGATTTTTTTTCGTCCCCTAGTTCTAAAACCTCACGTCAGGAGACTCATTTACCAACATGATTAAACTATTTCTTAAGTTCCCTCTTGAAGATATCCTTTTAAAATTCCCACAGCCCACTTACGTTCTAAAATGAATCACTGTCAAGTTCGAAAGCTTCTCCCTCACAGATAAAAGCAAAACAGATGCGAACATCCGGAGTTTAAGTGATCTCACAGCTAGGGAGTTTGAGCCTGCAAGCCGATACTGCGGAAGAAATCTATCATTTGTCACATATCCCCGCCCTCAAACTTTTCTAACGAGGGGAGAGAAAGCTAGGAAAAGTCACACAGAGATGAAAGGTTGCCCTTTTCAAGATTGTATTCGAGAAGGGCAGACCGAAACTAAGGAAGAAATCCGTCATGTGACACATACCCAAAAGGGGGAAAACTTGAAAATGTAACGTTAAGATTAAAGGTCACCCTTTTTTTTCAAGATCATACTCGTGAGACTCTCCCCGCCCCTTGGCGAGCTTGCCTAGTCTGAGCCAATCATACAACCCATCCCCTCCTGCACCACCTCCTCTGGCGACTCACAGGATCATGCCCCCACACCCCCTCTGTAGCTTGTATGCATGTATAATGAGAGAGCGCGCGCGCGCACGTCATCCAACATACGAGGCGCGGGAGGGGAGGGAGGAGTGGGGGACTCTCGGTACCCCCTCCGTGCCTTAGTACATGAATACTATTCTTACTTATATATTATTTCATGTGCCAAATGAATTTCACATTGGTAATTAAAAAGGTTGTATTTTAATAATAGTTATTTTAAAGATATTTCGAATATTTTTATCTCTGAATTTTTTTTAAAGGGCGTATTTTCTCAAATTTCAAGAAGCTATAAATAATTTATTGTATTTTAAAATTAATCTATTATTGTGTAACTAAGGAAAACTAGTATCAAACTAAAGCATGGTACAAGTAAATTAAAAAATACTATTTGAATTTCAATAAAAGATAGTAACTTATCGCTTCTCTCGTTCCTGACTATCCAATACGTATTAAAAACTGTTTTGAATATAGTGCTAGGTGTGCTTCGCGGCATTATCATATAAAATTGATAGTTTGTCCTTATCCCTTAAAGATCAGCCGAATAACAACGTCCTTCAAGTTTTCTCTATAACTATTATTTTTATATGTTTACCACCCTTCTTACTACCAGTTCAAACTAAACACATCGCTTACCTCGAACCTTGACCTCATTGTCACTAATCGTCAAGTAATGCCTAGCCTTTAGTAACTCTTGTATTGGACGAATAGTACATAGTTTAAAATTACATTTCTCCATTTGATTTTGTTTTATCATCAACTTTTAGCCAACACTATTGCAAACGTTTATTTCTCAGTATTTATTTTACTTTGTTAAACAAACAAAACAATTCGTTGAATGTCTTATTTTCATTTAACAATGGTATCATCATGCACTCGTTTAGATTGGATACATTTCCTCATTCCCAGTCAAGTCTGACCAGCAAAGGAGAATAGTAATCCATGTTATAGTAAGATTACTAGCTGTGGACTGACAAGCCATATATTAAGATGTTTAAAATAAAGAATGTATTTATTTTAAATGAAATAAAGTGATATTCACGACCACATTAGTGACATGGCTTATCAGTATGATGTTGCAAGATAGTACAGGGGAGAGTTGTCATATAGAACGAAAGAACCTTGTCTGTGATCTTGGACGAAAATATTTGTTAGTAAAATTGTTATTTCATAATGTCTTTCACTACATAGGCATAGAGTCCCATTAGAGGTGTCTGCCAGTCTATAGTAAGGCAAGGGCAGTAAAGTGTTTAGATATAACCATAAATTAACTTTACATTACAGAATAGAGAAATAAAAGTGCATGTATATTGTTAGTATTCATAATATTAGTTAATTAAAATCGGCGAATAAAATAATATTTTTTATGGTTTTGATGGCAAAATAGAAGGAGAATATGCAAAATATTAGAACACTATCTTTAAACAATAATACCCTTTTGTGTGTATTAATTCTCCCAAAATTAAGCCATCACCATTAGGGTTATATGCAGTTCTTGAATTGGGAACTTTTAACAACCGGAACGGTAAAAAAATAACGACCAATAATTCCTTAATATATTTTACAGCACGAAACTATTACATTAGTAGAACCTATTCCATTGTCTATACACACTTCAATAAGTTGCATGGTAAGCCATACCAGTTTAAACGAATTTCAGCAAAATGAAAACCACATTGCAGTTTACAATACTAATCTAATATATTGATAATTACAATTAATTAATATTAATTTATATTGAGACAAAAATACACTGCCACAGTAAAACTATATCCTATATTTAAATTTGTAGGTAGACAGTAGTCTAAAACCATATAATATTCATTATTAATTAAAACATTATTATCAAATTCAAAACTAATTATTTTCAGCATAAGAATTAATAATTACATCATGTTGACATTAAAATATAAAAAATGGCATTGTTGTTTTGTAAAAGATAAGACACTTGAAACATAGGAAGGATACTGTAGAAAAATACTAGACTGAAATTAATTGAATTATAATGAGAGAAATATGCATGCTAAGACATTCACCAATCACTTCATGTGAAGTAAAAAGAGTTTTATCTTACAAAATGTTGTTACAAAAGAGGCAAAATATGGCAGCAGAAAAGTTGAAAAATTATTTGTTTTAGATTGTTATGAAAAATTATGAGAATGTTAAGAATTATTATTATTATTATTTAATCCAATGAAATTTTTTGTTTAAATGTAAAATGGTTTGTAACAAAAAATGTTCATTAAATTGCCAGAAACAATCAGATATTATAATTTTTAATGTAAAATCTTTTCTCATCATTATCATCATCATCAACTGTGTTCTGTGGCCGGTCAGCTTAGTAAAATAGCTTTACCTTTCTCTATTCTTCCACCACTCTTCCTCTTTTAATTTCTTCTAGTCTACTCTCAATTGAACACTTTCTGTTATCTGCTCCTCCCATCTCTTTCTTGGCCTCCCTTGTACTCCCTGTACTCCCACTATTACCTGGATAACTTCATTTCTAATCATGTTTCTGCTCGTGACAGCTCGAGTATAGGTTTGTTTCGCCCACCGGCCTACTAAGCCTATCGTGGTTAAGCCCTTTCTATTACGTGCAAATGTTCATTTATTCGTGTATTTTTTCGGAACACATCAGGACAGTGTTTTTTTAGTAGTAATAGTAGT
>JBCFYV010001814.1:0-40735 GCA_039000515.1 Timema cristinae | reverse complement strand
AATTTCCCCAGGTTATCCGGAGCCCAGCTGAGGAAGAACCCCTTATGATGCCAGTAGTGGAAGCTGCTGAGGGACCTGAGACAGTCGAGTTACCAGCTGGGAATTAGAGTAATCGAATAACTTTAAAGAGACGGAGGAAGAAAACTCTCAACTCGCTTGGTCTGGCCACTTGGCTTAACAAGTGAGGTCCCTAGCGGGGCGGAACGGTTTGTTCATTGACTGGTATCAGTTGCATGATGAGAAAAAAGAAGAATATTAAAATGCTCTGCGGCCACTGAGTGGCAAGAAATTTTATTAGATTAATTTAGTTTTAGCTTCCCTATTTTTTTGTTGTATCATTTTTTAGTTTTAAGTCCAAGATAATGGTTTTAGCTGGAGGTAGGGGGAGTGAAGCTCCTGTATGGAGCCTCCCCAGATGGTGGATAGGGGGATGCTTTCTCCTGGGGCTCGCACCAAATACGGGGACTATTAGATCCAAAAGCGGGGGGACCCCCAATGGGGCGGGGTACCAGAGGCGTAAAATCCCTGGGGGGGAACCAAATCTAGTAGGATAAAAATTAAATGGGGAAATAGTTTACACTTAGATTATGAGCTATATTCAACATCAAATTAAGTAATGTTATTTTAAATTTGATAAACTAGTAATTAGCGGAGGTAGAGAAACAATGTAACATAGGTCCTAAGTTACAGTATAGGCCTCGGGGACAAAAAAATAATGATAAATAAATATAAATATACTATGTAAACCACGCAAAGCATAATACTTATCGATTGTCGTTTGCAGAGATGAACTTTACAACCCCAATGTTTTTTTCCCAATATGGATGGTGGACCGAGGCCAAAGCTCAAATATATCTGGTGGTAAATGCTGTTCGGGCAGGTAACGTGGGATACCAATTGTCACCAAAACAGTCGAGAGTACTGAACAATCGTGAGTATAATGCGGTGGTTCCCTAGACAGAAATCTTGTTTTAAGTAAGGAGACAGAAGATGAGCTTGTCACATGTTGTTTTAAAGATAGAAGGACGTTTCTTTCGAGTTGAAGAGGGGTGAAATAAAATAAAGGCTTTTGAACTTGCAGTTAGAATTGGTTTCTGAGCACACATCTTTGAAAAAACAAGCTCAGCAGAAAAAAAGGGCTGAGGCTTTTTTATGAGTCACCCACCATTATCACCTTGGGTTCCTCAGGGTATCTTCATGCTTGATTCGTTAACATTATAGAAAAAAAATAGAAGTTACTTCCTTAACATCTGCATAAACTGTTGTAAATTTTTAAATGGGGTGGATTTTTATCCCCCCTCTTAGGCATGGTCTAAAAAAAAAAGGTGAACACAAAAATTAATGTAGGGAGCATCTCTTTAGAGTTCGTTCTCCCCTCAACCCCTACAAAACAAACTTTGAGAAAAAATTGAGAAAGAATCAAGCTAAATAAAAGTGGGGGGAAGGATTTTGGGTACAAAACCCATTCTACGTAAAAACCCTCTTAATGAAAAAAAGAGAATAATAAAAAACAAAAGAAAAAAATCAATGGGGAATCTAGAAGGGTGTTTATGTTCATTTTTTTCCAAAGTCGGACAGATTTGAAAAAAGATATGCGAAATGTTTTTCTGTGCTGCGTTTTTCAGAAAAAAAAAAACGGAGAACAGTTTTTTTCAAGAACGGTTGTAGGATTTGGTGCACGGGCCTACAATTGTGTGGTTTCCGGTGTGCTCACGGGGTTTGTGGGTACGGGCCCTCAAATTTGTGATGTTTGGGTGTCCCATGGACATTGTGGTGAAAATGGCTACAAGTTGTGTGGTTCAGGGTGTGCTCACGGGGAATTGGGTGCTACTGGCTCAAGTTGTGTGATGCACGGTGTGCTATGGAATTGGGTGCTATGGCCTAAAATTTGTTGGTTCAGGTGTGCTCACGAGGATTGGGGTCTACGGGCCCTACAAATTGTTGATGTTTGGGTGTGTCATGGACATTGTGGGTACTGGCCTACAAGTTTGTGGTTCACGGTGTGCTCTTGGACATTGTGGTGAACTGTTAAAGTTTGTGATTTTGGTGTGCTCATGGACTTTGGGGTGTACTGGCCTACAATTGTGTGTTTTGGGTGTGCAGGGCATTGTGGGTACTAGTCTAAAATTTGTGTGGTTCACGGTGTGTCATGGACATTGGGGTGTACAGTCAAATTTGTGTGATTTTTGGTGTGCTCAGGGAAAAATTTTTGGTGCTACTGGCCCTACAAGTTGTGTGATTTTTTGGGTGTGCTCATGGACATTGTGGGCACTAGTCTACAATTGTGTGGTTCCGGTGTGCTCATGACATTGTGGTGCTACGGGCCCTACAAATTGTGTGAGCAGGGTGTGCTCATGGACATTGTGGTGAGGGCCTACAAGTTTTGTGATGTTTGGTGTCTCATGGAATGTGAGCTATGGCCTAAAAGTTGTGTGATTTTGGTGTGCTCTGAATTGTGGGCTATGGCCTACAAATTGGTGTTCCTTAAAAGTAAATGGGCAAAATATATGAGTTATTTAGGCCCCTTTTTTTTATATACATTATTTTGATTTATATTGGGATTTTAAAAAATTAGTTTAAAAAAATTTAGAAAAAATTATGTACAGATTTTTCTTAAAATTTAAATAATTGTGTTTTTATACTTCTGGCTGTGTTTAAATCCCCTCATATGAAAAAAATTCAAGCCTGAGATATATTGGGAATACAGATAATTTACTACTTTTTTAACAAACATTTTGTAATCAAATCAATTATCCTCGGACTTGTATCAAAAAAAGATATAAATACTGTTAAAAGATTTTCCCAATTACTCTTACATAGTCAAAGTTTGTCTTTTTAAAAATCTATTAACTTAATTCACGATTATTCATTTTAATACAAACCTTGGTAAAATTAAAAAATAGCTCCTAGTGTAAGTTGTGGGGGAGTAATAAATAAAAGGCCCGGGCAAGGATCATCTTGTCGTGGTGATTTTTTCCCTTGAACAGACTTAAAAAATTGCTCCCACTGTTGTTGTTAAGGAAATCAGAGTAGACGTCCCTTTGGGAACATAAAGCTGTAAAGTGTGGGGTGTGGACTTCAATGGGTTTTGGAAATTACTAATTAAATTTACGTAGAAGGGCTTATCGAGTTTTATCAAATTTTTTGGTTTATTTTGAAAGGCGATAGGGTTTTTGATTTAAAGCTCAGAAAACTATTTTTCGTGGTTCTAAAATTGTTTGTTAATGGGTTTTGAAACAATTTGATTCAACCCCGGGGGTTAGGTAAGTATGGCCCCTTAGTCTCAGGTACAAACACATTGTTTACAAAAAATCCCCTCTTTTTTTTACTATAAAATAGTAAAAATATTCCCCTGAAGTTGATAGGTAAAAAGAGGGACATGTCGTGAATTGGGGGGGGGGGGAGACTTGTAGTGTGGTTGATGAGGGGCGTCTGGGTTAACATTTCTAAATTAGGACTTATTCACGTGATAAATTAATGATTGGGAGTTAGTTTTTGTGTTGGCTATAAAACAAGTTATTTCTTAGTTCTATGCTAAGCTAGAGTAGCTCAAAATTTGGCATAAAATGCCACAAATTAAAAATTAATAAACAATATTTTTTCTAAACCCGCATTAACTACCACAAATCCTTTTCTCTCCGTACTAATACCATGTCACCCGACTTACTGAGTACCTCTATTATCTCCCCGACCCCCCATATAACTACCATTTCCCCTGAATTCCCTATTCATCCTACCGTTCTCCATACTAAACATATCTCCCCGCTCTCTATACTATCTACCCATATTTCTGACTGACTACCCATCTCCCTGACTCTCTTTACTATTCCCCCTACCTGATTCTTGTACTGATCCCTCATCTCCTGACTCTCATACAAAACTCACCCTTTTTCTGTACGACTACCATCATCCTCTGCTCTCTATACAATATCCCCCCCCTGATTTCTGTACTGATACCATCATTCCCCCACTCTTCGCATAACTACCATCATTTCCAGGATGGACTGTGTATTAAACCCCGCCCTCTGTAGTAAAATGTTGAAGATCATGTTTTTTTTCGAAAATTTAATCATAAAACGTACAAATGTAGGTAGCGTAGCAATTTTACAGATACAATGTAAAAGGGGGTTTTTAAAAAGCTTGGGGGAAAACACTAAGAATTGCACTTACACCCAATTTTTATTTTTGTATGGAACAATTTTAAAAAGGTTATCGTGAAATACATTTCAAAAAATCTATTTTTAAAGTTATTTTTGGTTTTTTTTTTTCGAATTTTAACCAATCAAAAAAAATGCCTGTGGGCTCCGTTAATTTACATATCTAAGGGAACTTAAATTTTTTTAAAATAATAACATAAAAATTAATATTTTAAAAATTAACTTTTAACTTGAAACAAAATTAAATTATAGTGCATAAAATGTATATTATTAAAAAAAGGTTTTTTAACAAAAAAATTTTCTGGACCACAATTTTAAAATAAATCAATCATTTGATAAAAAATTCATACCCCTTTAAAAAAAATTTCAAGCATAATATACATTTTTGTTCAAAAATTTCTAAAATTTTGGCAAGAGATTGGGGAAATTTCTATTAAACAATTAGTTGTCAATGATTTTTTTATTTTTAAAAAATCCTTGTGAACAAAAGGGAAACTTTTCCCAAAAAAATTTTTTTGTTGAAAATTAATTACGCAAAACAAATCTAAATTTTTTAAAAGATATCTGATATTTTCTCACAAGCTTCCCAGCCCAAAATTAAGTTTTTAGTAAATTTTGTCCTCAAAAATTTTAATTTATGCACCTGTTCTTTTTCTTCTTTATTGAAATTTCATATCAAAGTTTAAAAAACCATGTTTAAAACGAAACCCAAAGTAAAACAAAAAAACCCAATCATTTCCTTTTAATCTTTTAAAAACTCCCTTCCGCCCGGGAATAAAATGAAAAAAATTTAAATATACCCAAAGAAAAAGTATAATTAAGAAAATATGAATATTCTGGATAGTGAAATATAGATGAGAAATTTAGTAAAAGGGAATGGGCAAAAACTACTTGATAAAAATTCGAAGATATGGAGTAAAATAGGGTTGGGTAATGGTCTTGATTTTTAAAATTTCCCTTTTAAAAACCCCGCCCTCGATATTCAGATGTTCAATAAACATCCCTTTAGAGGCCTTTTCAATGCCAAACAGTTTAAAAAATTGTAACTATTTCGGGTTGTCCAACTAATGTTAAGATAAGTGCTAGAAATTTCTTGTAATGATTTCCGTGGACCGGGATAAAGCACTAGACAAGTTTCGTGGAATTTTGATGAAGCTATATGGGCAGAAAAGGTAATTTTTTTTATTACACAAACCCCATGTTTTTAGATAATGCTTTAAGCTTTTTATTAGTCAAACAATAAAACCCCCCCCCTATGAATCATTCCATGTGAAAAGTATTTAAATCCCCGTACTGACTTATTCCAATGACATGTTAATTTTAAACCCAAACAGAATCATTTTTAAAAACAGTAGTCCAAAAACCCCCCCTATGAATATTCCTTTAATTGAAATTTTTAACCTGCCTCTAGAAATTCCTTGTGAAAAAATGTAGTACTATAAAACCAACTAATCTTTCCCCTTAATTTTCTAAAACCTCCCCCGTAAAAAAAAATTTTTTACATGAGATATAAATGGTATAGAATATCTATGTAAAATTAGTTTTAAAAAGGGGAGTCAGAAACATCTATTTTACGAGTTATATAAAAATCCCCCTACGGGCTTATTTTTATTACTTTTAAAACCCCCCCGTATAGCCCAAAAACCCCCTTGGACTTTTAGACTATAAATTGGAACTAGCCCTCACTCATGTGAATGAGTACTAAAACCTGCCCGTATAACTCAACTTCCTTGGACAGTGACAAAAAAATCCCCCGATAGAATATTCCAAAACATGTGTAAAAATCCTCCCCCGTAAATTTAACCAATTTGTGACGTGTAATAAAAAGGAGTATAGCCCAAACTCTCTTTGAAAAATTAAATTTAAAACCGGCCCCCAAAGCCTTTTCACCCTCCAGGGACATTATTTATTTATAAACCTCCCCCCTAAAACCCATTTTTGTAATGTAAACTATTCCCCGGTACAGAATATCTCGTGACAGTATACAAAAAAACCGGGGCCGTAAGACCACATTCTTTTGAATGTAGTACTAAAAACCAGCACGTCTAGCCATTCTCCTGTGACATGTAATAAAAACCCGCCCTACTAGACCATCATCCCCTTTACATTTTTGTCTTAAACCCCGCCTAAAAACCCTTCATTCCTGTGACATGTGTACATAAACCAGGCACGTATTTGACCATCGTCTCCATGTGAATGTATACTATAAACCTGCCCGTACTAGCCATCATCTCCTTACAGTAGTACTAAAAACCCCCGCCCTACTAGCCATCATCTCCGGGAATTAGTCTAAAAACCAGGCACTATAGACCTCATCCCCTGTACATGTAGTAAAATAAACCTCGCCCGTACTGACCATCATCTCCATGTAATGTAGTACTAAAAACCCCGCCCGTACAGACCACATCCCCATGTGACATGTGACTAAAAACCCGGCACTCTGCCATCTTTTCCTTGTGACTGTAGTACTAAAAACCAGGCACGTACTAGACCAAAAACTCCTGTGACATGTAGTACTATAAACCGCCAAACTGACATCATCTCCTTGTACATGTGTATATAAACCTCGCCTATAGACCATCTTTCCCCCGTGCAGTAGTACTAAAAACCGGCCTACAGACCTCATCTCCTTGTGACATTTGAACTATAAACCTGCCCGTACTAGACTCATCCCCATGTGACATGTATACTAAAAAACTCCCCCGTACAGCCCCACATCTCCTGTACAGTGTCTAAAAACCCCGCCGACTAGCCCATCATCTCTTTTACATGTAGTACTAAAAACCGGGACGTACTAGCCATCATTCCTGTGACATGTGTACATAAACCTCGCCCGTATGACCATCATCTCCTTGTGACATGTAGTACTATAAACCGCCGTACTAGACCTTATCCCATGTGACATGTAGTACTAAAAACCCCGGCCCGTACTAGCCCATCTCTCCTGTACATGTAGAAAATTAAAAACCGCCGTATCCATATCTCCTGTGACATGTATACTATAAACCACCCCGTCTGACCTATCCTGTGACATGTGTACTATAAACCGGCCCGTACTAGCCCATCATCCCATGTGACAGTATTACTAAAACCAGGCAGTACTGACCTCATCCCCTTGTGAAATGTAGTCTTTTAACCTCGCCCGTAAAGCCAAAATTCCCCTGACAGTAGTATAAAAACCCCGCCCGTACTAACCTCACTCATGTGCATGTATACTAAAAACCAGGCATACTAGACCATTCTCTTTGTGAATGAGTACTATAAACCGGACGTACAGACCATCTTTCCCCTTGGAATTAAATAAAAACCCCGCCGTACTAGCCCCATCTTTTCCCTTGTGACATTTGTATAAAACCCGCCGTACTAGCCATCTCTCCATGTGACATGTAGTACTAAAAACCCTTCCCCCGTCCCGGGACCATTTTCTCCATGGGGAATTTTTTAGTACTAAAAAAACGGGGAAATTTCTAGCCCAATAAATCTCCGTTTTGACATTTAGTACTAAAAAACTCCCCCGTACAAAGACCATCTTTCCTTGTGAAATGTAGAAATTTAAAACCAGGACTTTATTAGGCCATCATCTCCATGTGACTTTTGGTGTTCTTAATTAAAAACCGGGGCCGTCTGGGCCCTTTCATCTCCGTTTTTTGGACATGTAGTATTTTAAAAAACCTCGCCCGAAACTAGCCCCAATCATCTCCATGTGCATGTAGTTATAAAAAAAGGCACGTACTGGGACCTTAAATTTTCCTTTTGTGACATTTTAGTACTTTAAACCTCGCCCTTACTGGGCCCATCAAAATCCATGTAAACATTTTATTACTATAAACCAGGCACTTTATGGGAAAAAATATCCCCTTTTTGACATGTAGAAATTTTAAACCTGCCCGTACTAGATTTTTCATCTCCAAGTGAAAATTTTAGTATTTATAAAGGGGGCACGTACTAGCCCATCATCCCCCTTGTGTTGAAAGAAATTTATAAAACCTCCCCCCTTTACTAAAAACCATCATCTCCATGTGAAAGAAAGTACTTTTAAAAACCTCCCCCGTACTGGAAAAATCATCTCCATGTAAACATGTATTTCTTTTAACCCTCCCCCGTATAGCCCTTTCTTCTCCTTGTGACATGTAGAAACTAAAACCAGGACGTACTAGTCCATCTTTCCCCAATGTGCCCTTTTAGTTTTAAAACCCTCGCCCGTACTAGACCTTTAAATCCCCTTTGTAAACATGTTAGTACTAAAAACCGGGGCACGTACTAGACCCATCATCTCCATTTTAAATTGTATACTAAAAAACCTCGCCCGTATTTGACCATACTCCATGTGCATTTTAGAACTATAAACTCGCCCTTCTAGCCAAAAAAATTCCTTTGTAATTAGTTTTAAACCAGGCACGTACTAGACCATAATCTCCATGTAAACATTTAGTAAAATAAACCAGGCACGTATTTAAGACCATCATTCCATTTTACATGTGGTTACTATAAACCAGGCACTTTACTAGCCCAATCTTTCCCTTTTGTAAAATTTTAGTACTTTTAACTCCCCCGTATTTAGGACCTTCTTCTCCATGTAAAATTGTAGTATTAAAAACCCTCCCCCGTACTAGCCTCATCCCCCATGTGAATGTAAATACTAAAAAAACCCAGGAACGTACTAGCCCTTTAATCTCCTTTTTGAAATGAAAGTATAAAAACCCGGGGCACGTATTTTAGACCATCATTCCATGTGATTTGGTAGAAATAAAAACCCTCGCCCGTACTAGACCATCATCTCCATGTGACATGTAGGGGACTATAAACCCGCCCGTACTAGCCTTAATCCCCAATGGACATGTAGTACTAAAAAACCAGGCAGTACTAGCCATCATCTCTTTGTGAATGTATTTACTAAAAAACCTCCCCCGTTTAGACCATTTTTTCCTTGGGGACTTTTGTACTAAAAACCAAAGGCACGTTTTTTTTTAAGGGACCACCCTTTCTCCATGTGACATGTAGTACTTTTAAAAAAACCCTTACTAGCCCCTCATCTCCTTGTGAATGTAGTACTATAAACCAGGCCCCGTACTAGCCATCATCTCCTTTGGAACATTTTTGAAATAAAAACCCAAAGGAACGAAACTTGACCATCAATCTCCATGGGGGCTTGAAAGTACTAAAAAACCTCGCCCGTACTGGGCCCTTCACCCTCCTTTGTGCCCATTTTGGGACTAAAAAACCCGGCACGTACTAGACCATTTCTCCATGTGACATGTGTACTTTAAACCTCGCCCAAATTTAGACCATCATCTCCATGGACATTTTTAAGTATTTTAAACCCGGCAGTATTTAAAAACCATCTTCTCCATTTTGGACATGAAAGTACTAAAAAACCTGGGCCCGTAAATAGACCTCATCTCCATGGGGAAAATGTAGTACTTTTAATCCAGGAAACGTACTAGCCCTTATCTCCTTTTGACATTTTAAGTATTAAAAACCAGGCCGTCCCTTAGACCATCATCCCCCAAATTTGTGACATTGAAAGTACTATAAACCTCGCCCGAAATAAAACCAAATCCCCAAAAATGGGGACATGTAGTCCCTAAAACCAGGAAATTTCCCCTAGACCATCTTTCTCCTTTTGTGACATGTAGTATAAAAACCCTCGCCGAAATAGACCTCTTTCCATGTGAATGTAGTACAAAAAAACCCTCGCCCGTATCGGGACCATATCTTTTTTGTGGACATGAAATTCTATAACCTCGCCCGTACTAGACCAAATTCCATGTGAAATTTTAGTACTATAACCCAGGAACGTCCCTAGACCCATCTCCATGTGACATGTAGTACTAAAAACCCGGGCACGTATTTGGGACCATAAATCCCCTTGTGACTTTGTGGGTTACTTTTAAACGGGCGTACTAAAACCATCATCTCCATGGTCATTTTGTATTTAAAAACCGGGCACGTATAGACCCAATTTTCCCCAAAATGGAAATGTAGTACTATTAAAAAGGCAGGGGTCCCCTTAGAAATCATCTCCATTTTTGGACTTTGTAGTACTAAAAACCAGGCACGTCTAGCCTTTTTCCCCAAGTGCATGTAGAAATATAAACCAGGCACGTACTAGCCCTTTTCTTTCTCCTTGTGACATGTATTTACTATAAACCTCGCCGAAAAGGGACCCCATCTCCATTAGACTTTGAAAGGTTAAAAATAACCTCGCCCTTTCCCTGACTATAATTTCCTTGTGACATTTTGTACTATAAACCAGGCACTTTACTAGAAAATAATCCCCATGTGAAAAAATTTTTATTTAAAAATAAACCAGGCAGTACTAGACAAAAAATTCCCATGTGACTTTGTAGTATTTTAAAAACTGCCCGTACTAGACCCCCTCTCTTTGTGAATTTTTGGTACTTTTTAAAAAAGGCACGTACTAGCCCAAATCATTCCATGTGATGTAGTACTATAAACCTGGGCCCGTACTAGCCATCATTTTCCTTTGGGACTTTTTGAAACAAAAAAACCAAAAAACGTATTTGCCACCCTTCCCCAATGTGACTTTGTTTGGGTACTTTTAAAATGCCCTTTACTAGCCATCATTCCATGTGACATGTAGTACTATAAAACCTGCCCGTACTAGACCATCTTTCCCCTTGTGACTGTAGTCTTTTAACCCTCGCCGTACTAGACCATACCCCAATTTTGAAATGGGGATTTATTTAAAAACCCTCGCCCGTACTAGCCCCACATCTCCTTGTGAATGTGAAATAAAAAACCTCCCCCGTATAGCCCATCATCTCCTAAAGGACATTTTAGTACTAAAAAACCTCCCCGTACTAAAACCATCATCCCCTTTTTGTGAAATGTATTTATAAAAACCCTGGGCCCCTTTACCTAGACAAAATTTTTCCAGGTAAAAGGTAGTACTATAAAACCCTCGCCCGTACTAGCCCTCATCTCCTTTTTTAATTTTAGTTTTTTAAAAAACCTCGCCCGTACTAGACCTTTCCCATTCCCATGGGGCTGTAGTACTAAAAACCCAGGTGGGGAGTGATTTAAAGGAAAAAAATCATCAACTTGTTTTTCCCTGATAAATTGTGACTAAAGAGTAGTTTCACAGTTTTCATTTTCCAGGGTAAGTACCCAAAATTTCCCACCCTCTAAATATTTCCCCCCTTGGGGTTTTTAAATGGGTGTTTCTTTGAGGGAAAGAATATAAGGGAAAGGGGGCTTTATCCCCGTGAGTCATCCCCCACAAGATGGTTTTAGTAACTTTTTAAAAGGGTAATGTTAGGGGGGGTTTGGGGGGGGTTTGGAGGGGGGTTTTTGAGGGGCGAGTGCGGATAAACCCTCACCCTAGTTTCAAAAATTTACGGGAGTCACGTACCCTTATTACACGTTACAACAAATATCTATCGAGCAATGCGTTGCTTTTTTGTTTGTTACCCAAAATTTTTACATGCTGAACCACCCTTTAAAACTAAAAAAAGGGAAAAACGCAGAAGGTCCAAAAAAAACAAAATCCAAAAAGGGGCAAAAAAGGGGAAAATAGGAGCAAAGTGTTTGGGGATCAGAAATTTAAATTTATAAAAGGCAAGCTTTAAAAAAAAAACAGCCCTCGAAACTCCCCCCAGCCCGCGGAAATTTAAAATTTTAAAAGGGCGGTTATTCAAAAAAGTTGGAAAAAAAAGGGGAAATTTTTATTAAAAATTTTTTTCCCAAAAAAATAACTTACATATAACTTATCTTAATGTCCCAAGGGTTTATGGTGGAAAAATTTTATGGGAATTGGGAGCATAAATTTGTGTCAAGTGGATTTATTTGCCCGGGCATTAAATTTCTTGTAAAAAAATATATATAAAATTTAATTAAAATAATATTTAAATTTTTAAAATATGAAAAAAATTTTTGATTTTTCACAAAATTTCAAAAAATGTTATAAAAATTCTTTAGTATTTTTAGCAAAATTAAAATCGTTTATATGTTATAAAAAATAAAATCATTTAACTTGAGTGTATTATCAAAGAAAAACCCCAAATATTATAAAATTGGTTTCAGCTCTTTAAAAAGGTTATCTCAAATTTAGATGAGTTAAATTAAGTTATTAGGGGAAAACTTATCATTAAAAAAAGTTATTTTAAAAATATTTTAATTACCAAAGGTTTTTTCCTTAAACCCCCAGAATATAAACCAAAAAAACGTTTAAAAAAGGCCATAAAATTTTATTTCCCCAAAATTTTTAAAATCCAATTTTTTTTTTTTTAATAAAAATTCCACAAAATTTGATAAAAACAATAAAAAAGCATCTTAATTTTGGGAAACTCTTGTTAAATAGATCGTTCATTTACGTTCAATAATTTTTAATGTTCCGGGGACCATTTTTATTTTTTTCCCAAAATAAAATTTAAATATCAGAATGTTACAAAATTCAAGTTTGGGGTTAATAGGGGCAAAGAAAAAATACCCGGATAACCCCCCAAAGGTTTTTTAATCGATCATTACGAGGGAAAAAAAACACAGATGGGACTAGCGAATAATGGCCTAGCCCCTGTTTAAAATTTAAACCTTAAAAAAAAGAAGACGAAATTTAAAAATTTATTATATTTTTATTTTATTTTTAAAAAGTTATTAAAAAATTTTCCCAAAAAAAAATTTAGAAAATTTAAATTTTAAAGATAAAAAGAAAAATTTTTTAAAAGAACCCGAAAAAAAATTTGGATTCATTATATTAATAGGGTTTAAAGCTGGAACTTCCCCTTTTTCCCAAATTTTCGTTTAAGCCCAAAGAGGGGTATGATTGTCAGGCGCCAAGTATTTTTAAAACCAAAAAAAACCCAGAAAAAGGAGGGGGAAGGAAAAAACGGGGTTGGGGGTCACAACCTGGAAACAATCGGGAAAAAAACATGGAGGACAACATAGCTTCTCCCAAAGTTCTTTAAATTTTCTTTTTTCATCTAAAATAGGGCGAGCAGGGTTATCATCACAGAAATGTTTTTTTGTACTCAAGGTTTTTGGGAAACCCAAACTAAATCAAAAAATTCGGGGGAACAGTATTTTTTTGTGTGGCCCCGGAGGGGGTCTGATTTTCATAGGGGTTAGTGTTCCGTGTGGTTCGGCCGTCTACAAATGGGTAAGTTTTAGGACTTTTTTTTTGTGTATTTAAAGCAGCCCAAATGTTTACAATGCTTTAAAAAGCATAAGAACAGTCTCTACAGACAAAAAAAAAAAACGGGTTAAACCCTTTTAGAATTTAAAAAAAACACAAATCAACGATTATTCCCAATTAAAAATATTATAAAAAAAAAACTTTTTTTTTTTATGTTTTTTAAATGTGAAATTTATTTCCGGTATTTTTGGGAAATAAACGGGGAATTTTGGGTGAAATTAAAAGGGGGGAAGGAAAATTTGTGATTGTTGATTCGGTTTGCTAGGGTTTTTGGTTTTTTGTGTTTTTTGTTTTAAAGTAAAAAAAAAGAAAAGGAAGGAGATTTTTTTCTCATACTTTTTTGATTCAAACAGAAGTAACTGGTGTTCCCCCGGACATCAATTTTTTTTTGCTTCAAACAGGGGAAAAAAAAAATATCTTCGTTTTATTTTTTTCCAAACCCATTTTTTTTTTTTAAATTTTAAAAAATAAAACCCCCAAATTAAAAAATTTCGCTTAAGGTGCCATGTTCATATACAGGGGCAACTAACAAAACCCTTTCCCCTTTAAAAATTTCGGAAAATATGTGTTGCAGAAATGTTTTCGGCAACATTCATAATAGCCACCCCAAACATTTTTTTTATAATCTTTGGAAAAATTGATAAAAAAAAATTAAATAAACTAAGAAATTTTAAAAAAGGGGCATACCGGGGAACATGAAAAAAACCTTATTTTTTGCTTTATTTCCCATAAAAATCAAAAAAATAAGTGGTTTTTTCCGAATTTGGGGACATGGATACCAGGAACATATAAGAGTAAAGGCCCAAAGGGGTTTTTTCTTTCTCCCTCCCCTCCCCCCTTTAAAAACCCGCTTATCACCATCCCCAAATAAAAAAACCCTTTAATCATTCTGTCCATCTTCTCTCTCTCTTTATCCCTTCATGGATGTCACCCTTCAAAAAGATTTTTGTCGGCTTTGATTTTTAAAGTAATGATACTTTAGGCCCTGTATCATTTGTGGATGAAGGCCCTTAAGTCCATGGGGATTTGTGAGTCGCCCCCTCGGGGGTTTTGGGAAAAAAATACATGCCCATTTTTAAAAAAAAGGGGAAAACGTTGTTTAGAAATGGGGTTTGTATTCTTTAAATCATAAGATAGCTTATCAATTTTTAATAATTTTTAGGTTTTTTCCCGGGAAATCTCTAGACGATGGTAAAATAGAAAAACCCCTTTAAATTTTAAAAAAACTTTTCGGGGAACCGGGGAAAATTTCCTCTAACTTTATCTTTGTAATAAAAAGAATTAAATATTTTTTTCGCCTTTACCCAAATTATCCCTCAAAATAAAAAATTTATTATTTTTTTTATTATATTATTAGGGTTTTAAAGGCTCATAGACACTTCGAGGAATTGGCCTTAAATATATTAAAAAACATAAAAAAACCCCCAATAGGGGAAAAAAGAATTCATTACCATCTGAGAAAACCCCATAGGAGTGCTCAAATGAGCTCTTATTTAAAAAATTTTAAGTGATCCCCTGCAAAAAAAAAAACCCGGGTTTGGTACCCACCCCAAAATAAAAAGACAAAAAAAAAATATTAAAATATAACACGTTAAAAGGGGAATATGTTAAAATGTTAATAAGTCATAAAGTAAAAAAAAGTTTTTTAAAATTGAAAAATAAAACTTTTTTAAAACGTAAAACAAAAGTATCAAAGAATGTTAAAAAGATTCAATATGAGTTAAATTTTCCCAAAATTGAGCCACTTTAAAAAGAGTGACCAAATGACTTTAAAAAAAGATCCACTTGGCGTAAAAAAAGGAGTAAAAAAAAAACCCCAAATCCACGTTTCGCGTAAAAAAAAAAGTAGGTCCCCTTTTAAAAATCAAGAGCCGGGGCGGAAAAAGGGGCATATTTACGACACCCCAAACCAAAAATGGGGATACACACAAAGAGGAGAATTAAAAAAACTAACACCTGGGGGGGGTCCCCTCTCAATAAATACCCAGGGTCAATTTTTTGTGCCCGAGGGCGGAGTCTTGTCACGATGAACCTCCCTCTTTTTAGACTTTGGTAAAAAAAAGAGGGCTACCCCCGACACACCGCCCTGATGGACCGCAGCTTGTTCTGGGGCAGGGGTCAAAACCCACTGCTCGTCCCCCGGTGCAAAATTACCCCAAAAAAAAACATACCCCTTTAAAATCTAAAAACATGGAACCCCCAGTTTTGGGCCTAAAGAGGCGGCTTTGCGGGCCTCCTTGGAAGCAGGGTTTCCCCGGGTTCATTTCCAAAAAGCCCGGGGGTGACCAGGAACCCGGGAAAAAGGGCGACCCGGGGGGGGCTTAATGAATTTTTTTTTTAAAAATTTTTTTTCCGAAAATTTTCTGCACGAGGGAAATTCCACGATTAGAAAAGTGGAAATGCCAACAGACCCAATCATGGGGAATCTGGTTAGATGAAAAACAAAACCGGTGACTTTTTTTAAAGATTTAAAAAACATAAAGTTTTAAAAATTTGGTATTTGTTAGCTGTAAAAAAAACTGGTTTCACCAGGTAAACCCAAATTTAAATTTGAATCCTTCCAAAACCCAAAGGCAACCCCACGGAGTTCCCGTTTTTTTGAGCCATCTTTGGTAAATGCGTTTAAACCCCCCAAAAAGTGGGTTTGCGGGAGCTCTTTAAAAAGTCCTCTCGTAAAAGGTGGGGGGGTTGGTTTCGCTTTAGAAAACTTTTGGCAAAGGTCAAAAGGCATTGGGGTTTAGGGTTTTTCTTCCAGGGGGGAACTGGGGCCCGGGGGATGTGGGGATAGCCTTTGGCAAGGATTTACCCCACGCGTGTCGAAAACCAAATTGCATTTGGGACCCCAAACCCGGCCTTGAAACTACCCCTTTTTTTTTTCATACAAGAAGGGTTGGGGGGTGAAATACAGGAGGGATGGGAAAAAAATTTGCTGCCCCTGAAGGGGAAGTTTCGACACGTATGATCCCCGAAAAGGACCCCCCGGTAAAAAGGGGGGGGCTCCCCGGCCCCAGTAGGGGATGCTGACAAAGGAAAGGTACGAAAGGAAAACCCAGTAGCCATTTCGAATGCCAGCATGGGGGAAACATTTAATCTAGCATTTTTAAAGCCGAGGGCTAGCTGGGGCCAATAAAAAAAACTGCCGTTATATATTTTTAGATTGCCCCCAAGGCCCTGTACAGGCGTATCTTTTTTCCCCTTTATCGCCCCCGGGGCCCGATCGAAACTCCCTTTGAAAAAATTCAATGCTTTGATCACCCCCGATTTAAAGGTCTTTGTTTGTGGGAGTTTCCAAAAGTTTTTTTAAAATCAAAAAAAAAGGTCCCGGGAAAACCTTACGTTTCCCCGAGATGGTTTAAAACGAAATTTCTTTAAAAATTATTGGGGGCGGCTGTTTTTCCCGGGGGGAAATCTGTGGAAGGGGGAGGACCGTCCCCGGGCCCGTAAAGAAGGAAAAGGCCCTACGCGTTCCCCAATATTCAGGATTGTTGACAGCTAATTGTATCTGACGTTCAGTTTTTTGGGGGCTCGATTGAACTGAAATAATTGCGATGTCCCAAAAAAGGGGCCTTGAACGAAAGGTAAGCGAACGTTGTTTTACAATGCTATTTATCGCGATGGGGGGGGGGGAAAAAAAAAAAAAGTACAGTTTAAAAATTTACTACCCTCAGGAACCCCTTTTCTTGAAAAAAAATTAACGGTAAGGTGTTTTTTAACCCTTTTCCCCGGAAGTATCTACCCTGAAATAAAATTTTATAAAAAAACGGGGAGGACCCCCCGGGAAATTCCCCAAATTTAAAACGGGGGTTTTTAAAATGCCTTTCCGCCAGGTGGTTCGTAAGCTTCTACAATCAAAAAAGGGACACCCAAAGAGGGTTTTTTAAAAAAGGGAAAAGGCATAAAGGGAAGGGGTTGCCCTCAAGGCGAAAAGATGACCCACCGTGGATGGGTTTCGGAAAAAAGCCACTTTGCAATGGATAGTAGTTTTGCGGGATTCTAAATACCAATAAATCTTTTATTGATAATTTTTTTAAATTTTTTTTTGCATACAAAAACAGTTAATGCTATAGGTTTTATAAATATTTGGGTTTAAAAATTTATCCTTCCCACTTTTTTTTAATGGGATAAGGGTTTGGCTTGCCTCCTCCACGTTTTGGGGGAAATTTTGATGTTTTTCCCCAAACAAAATTTGTAGAGATCTAAGAAGAACGCCCGTCGGCAGGGGGAAATTTGGGGCAAAAATTTCGTATTTTGGTTTCACCCGGGCAGAAGCTTTGTTGTCCCCCTGGGAAAGAGCAATATAAGTTCCTCTATAGTAAAGGAGGAGTTTTTATTCCCCCCCCCGTTTTGGCCAAAACCCAATGCAGGGTTTGCTCGACGTTTGGGCTTATGAAACCGTGAAATCTTTAGCGTAGCTGCGGTTTTTTTAAAATTTCGGGGCGAACATCGGCCCAATTCATTGACAGCCTCCCCCGGGGAGGAGACAGCGAACAATTAGACATGAGGGGCAGGTTTAAAATTTTAATGGAATTTTTGTTCCCACTTAATTTACGAAAATATTGCCCAAAAACCTTAGTTGGGGAAGTGGTAATTGTAAGTGTAGAAAATAAATGTCTCCAGGACTCTCTTTGCTTTTTGAAAAAACACGGCGGGGCTCGAGGCGTAAAATTTTCCGGTTTGTTTCCAAATTCCCCAAATTTTGGACGTCGATGAAAGAGGCGTTGGGCCCTTCGACGATCAAATAGCCAACCGACACTCCTGTTCCACCGGGAAACGGGGTTGGTGGCATGGATTTGCGAGGATTTGGGGATGGAACCCAATCCCCGCCGCGATGACCTTCGAAGTCGGGGGGGGGGTTTCCCCAAATACAGCGAGCTCGGGGAAAATCTACCCCTTTCAGCACGTTTTAGCCCCCTTTTGGGGGTTCCCTTTTACTGTACTGGGGGGAAATTTAAAGTGGTGAGATAGAAGGGGAAAATGATACTGCCACATAGGTCCGGGGCCCCCCCAAAAAGGAATTTGGCAGCGATCCGGGACTACAAAAGGTTGGGGCCCGATGGCAGAGGATACCCTTTAAAAGGAAAGAAAAAGTGTTTTTGGGTCCTGGTGTTCATTGGCACCGGGTTTTCCCCGAGACTAGAATCCCCTTTCTAAAATCCTCCCGGGCGTTAGAAAAAATTTGGGGACCCCCCCAAAAGGTTTTATGCGTTTTAAAAAAGTCCCCCAAGATGATATAGGGGGGGAAGTTGTTTTAAAGGGGGCCCTCTAGGGTCCTTTAGGAACACGCTCCCCCGGGTGGGAGGTAAAATTTAAGGAAATTTTTAAACCTCCAAAGGGGGGGAGCTCTAACAGCAATCACTTGGGATCAGAAACGTATTAATATTTTTGTGATAAATTTGGGCGTCGTGGGGAAATAGCCACCCTCCGCTAGCCCGATCAAAGAAAGGTTTGGGTCGTTCGTTACACATCGTACCCCAGAAGCATCGGGGTTTTTCATTTGGGCGGAATTTTGGAGTATCCTTTAAAAACAAGATGGAAGGATGAAAGGGAAGAAATTTTTTTTTTAATTTCCCCCTACACGAGCATAGAAACCTACAATTCCATTTTATTTGCGAATATTTTTATTAATAAGATTTAGTTATCCCCCGCAATAAAGACACTAGCTCTTAAAAATAAAAATTGGTTGGGGCCCCTTTTTGGGTCCTCTCCCCTTTCCCCAAGTCTCTCCTGGACCCCCCCGCTTCAGGAGAGTTTTTGGTTTATTTTGGAGGGACGGGGTTAGCCCAGTCCTTGCGCAAAGGGGTTTTGTTAAGGCTTTCGGGTTTTTTTTATATTTTGTTTGGGTCCTCGCTGGTCCTTTTAAAAGGGCCCCCAGGGGGAAATCGCCTTGTTTCGCCTCACTGTTTCCCCACTCTTTCCCGGGCCCTTTTTCTGGGGGCCCCAGGGGCGGAGAGTGTGAGTGACCAAAGTGGCCCCCCACGTAATTTTTTTCCCCCAAGAGGGCTCGGGGTGTTCCCGAGGTGGTCTCGGGGGTTTTTCCCAAAGTGGGGCCCTGAGGGTTTTTCCCCGGGTTTGACTCGGGGGTGTTTCCCCCGGGGTTTGGGTTCAGGGGGGTTTCCCCGAGGAGTGCTCGGGAGGGGTTCCCGAGGACCCAAACCCGGGTTTTTTTTTTTAAAAAAAAACCAGGTGGGGAATATGAATTGGGTGGCAGTTTTCCCCCCAAAGGGGAAAATTTTTTGGTGACACTTATTTGGGCCCGCTTTTTTCTTTTACGGAGTCTCGAGCGAGACCAAGGAAAGGCCCATGATAAAGTTTTAGCGAGTTTAAAAACTGCGCAATGGCAATTGGGACGGTTAATTTTTTTGATGATAATCTGGTGTAGGGATTTTTAAAATTTACGGGAAGCCTCATTTGGGGGAATTTATTCCTTGCGTCCCTGGGCTTTTATGAGATTTTTTTTCGGTTTGAATTAAAAGGACTTTTTTTTCCCCTTCCATTTCGGACAAGCCCGAGATCGGGCCCGGATTTGTGGCCCCTTGCAGTTTACGCAGAGCTTCGGAGACTCATGGGGGTTTCGTGGGGCTCTTGTCCAAAACCCAAAAACAGTCGGCTTACCAGGGGACCGGGGTTCTTTATGCCCAAACCCCCGGACACTGAAAACGGCCTAGGTTTGGGGGACATAGGGCCCGGGGCCCCTTTGAGTTCATGGAAACCAGCTCGGTCCCCCTTTTGGGAAAGGGTAGGTGTCTCAAAAGAAAAGGAAAATTAGTTGGGTTTTTTTTTTTATCTCGTCGGTTCGTTTTGGTGCCAAGGGCGGTAAAAAAACTTCGGTGACGTGCTGAGGGGAAAAAGCTCCTCACAGATATCCTAATGCCCCACGCAGTCGGGGTTTTTAAGCAAGTGCCCACTCCTTGAAAACCCTTGAGGAACCTGTGGGGTTTCCCAAATTCCCGGTAATGAGACGTTTTATTCAACGGTTTTTTCCGGAGTTGCCATTACCCCTTGAGGGTGAAGGGTCATTTTGTTTTTCTGTTTTCATTTCGTGCCTTTAGCAGTTTTTTTATTAAATACGTCAGACTGTGCAAAACCCCCATTTATCACTCTTTCGGGGGAAAAATTGAGTTTACTCGCTTTAGACTTTCGTTTTCCTTGCTCGAGACATTACGGAAGCGGGGCTGAGGCCCCCCAAAATTCCTGGACCCTTTTCTATGTTGGGCGGGAAAGGCCTTACCCGTTTCCGCCTCTTATCTATATTAAGGCCTGTGAGAGGGGGCATTTGAGTTGCCGCAGGGTTTGGCGTAGATCCCCTGCGGCGAAAATATTAGGGCCCATGCTGTAATTGGGGAACCTACAATTACTGGGGGATCTTTAGACCCGGGGTGACCCAAAAGTTGGTTCTCCCTATGGCCCTGTTAACTGCCCCGACGAGGGGCCCCTTTTACGACACTAAAAAAGACCCTTCACAAAAGAGCATCGTGAGAGAGAGAGGTCTTGCAGCTAGGGGGTGTGGGAAAAAATCCCAAATTTTTCCCGCCCGGGGCCCCTAATGAACGGGAACCCGATCTTTTCACAAAGAAGGGTCCCCGGTTTTTTGTCATCCCAAAGGCCTTCTACTAAGTTTTTAAAAACCCGGCGATTTCATCCAGGAGCTCAATCGAAACGGTAACCATTTAATTTTCCGAGAAGGGGCCGGGTCGTAGCTGAGGTCGTAAACCCCAAAGAGGCCAAAGGCCTCCCTGGGTTTGAAGGGCCCGGGGGGGGGGGAAGAAAAAAAGTAAAGAAAAGGATGGGAAGGGGAGAAAAAGGAAGGGAAAATAAGAAAAAAAGGGAAAGGGAGGAAAGAAAGAAGGAAAAAAGGGGGAAAGGAAAGTTAGGAAAAGGGTTTTCCCAAAACCAGGGAGGTACGTCCTGCACAGAAGCCCCCCTTTTGTCGCCTCTTACAAAAAAGGGGGTTCTGGGGGGACTTTTCCCTATCCCCCTGCCCGCGGGTTGGGAAAATAAAAAAATTTAAATTTAAATTAAATTATTCATTTAGTGTAAAAATCAAGAAGGTAGTTTATTTTTTAAAGGATTTTTTTACTATATTTATTGATTATTTTTCCAAGTTAACCTTCTTATGTTAAAACATTGAATTTAACTTTAGAATGAACATAAAAAATTTATTGTTTAAAAATAAAATATTTGGGTAGCATTCTATTCTTAAAACTTTTATTTTATATAGGGTTTATATTTGTAAGACCCGGGAATTAAGCCAGCCTCATTTGCATTCAAATGGGCTCCTAGCAGGGTTTTAAAAATTTTTGTCATTATGGAGTGGGTTTTAAAAAAAGTATAAACACTAAAAAAATTTAAAAGGAAAAAAAAAATTTATTTAAAATTTATAATAACCATTTAAAAAAAGTGTTGAAAACAAAAAAAATTTTCATTATTATTCCCAAATTTGTAAAAAATTTTTTTAAATGTTTAATGTCTAAAAAAAAAAGTTTATCCCGATTCTTGTTCCTTTGTATTAAAAACTTACTTTCAGGTAGAAGGTAAGGGGGTTTTCGTTTTTCATTCTGCGTTGGGGGAAAGAACTTATATTTTGCATTTTAAATTTTATTTCTTAGCTGACTATATGGTTGTTTTTGAATGTTGGTTTTTTAAGAGTATATACACTAAAAAGAAATTTTAAAAAATTAATTTTATTGTACAATTTTTTTTTCGTTTAAACATTTTAAATTTTGGTTTTTACTTAAAAATTTTCTATGAGTACGAAGGAAAAAATTTTAGCACCCCTTCCCTTTTTGATTAAAACAATGAGTTCATTTTCTATAAAGGGTTCGTCTTGGCCCAGGGGGCCCCGGATAGGTCAGTGGCTAAGGGAAATTGGGGTACTTTAAACCAAAGCTCCCGGGCTCGTTTTCCCCTGTCCAGGGTTCATTTTTCAAAATTTTTACCCAAACCTGATTTTAATGTTAACAATTTTTTTTATGTATCAAGGGGCTATTGATAATTTTTGCTAAGATTTATAAAAAATGTACGATTTTGGGGTATGTAAGCTTTTTTTGGGCCAATCTTCAATGTATGTTATTTTATTCGTTAGAGCTTAATATACGGTTAAACGATAATGCCCTTAATTTGGATTTTACAATGTTCGGGTTTTTTAGCTTTGCGTTTCGTTTTTAAATGCTCGTTAAGTTAATTTCAAGGTTTACCCTTTGATAGCATTTTAAGGTTCACGTTAAAAATTTAAAAAACCCTTTCCCCCATATTTTTTTTTGGAAAAAGTTAAATTTTTCAATGAAAGGGTTTCTTTTTATTTTTAGAAAAAAATTTTGGGCTGGTTTAAATTTTTTTATTCCTTGAAATTTTAAAAATTGTTCAACCCGTATTTAAAAAAAGTTTTACCAATGATTTCCTATTCAAGTTTGGGGGTGTTAAAAGTTTTAACTTTCAAGAAATTTAAATATGTAGTCTTTGTTGTACATGGTTTCGGGTCATCCGAATAAAAAAATTTACTCATGTTTTTAATCCCGACCCTTTTAAAAATTTTTTTGAACAAATTATTCCAATTTAACCCCCGAGATTATTTTAAAAAAAAAACATGTAAAAATTTTTTTCTTTTATTTAAAATTTAAAACTGTTTAATTTGGAAAAGCCAACGGTTTTTTTGGGAAGTTTTTATAGAGTGATATTTAAGTTTATTAGGACGTGGGGAAAAGGTTTTTAATTTTTATGTCGACTTCTACCACAAACTATTTTTTGGGTTTTGCCCTACAGGGTTTTTCAAACCCATTTTAAAATATGTAAATTCTTTTTAATGGGCTCCTTTTGCGTTTAGAGTGGCCCCTTTTTTGTTTTTCGTTATAAGTAATTGACAATGCTGTAGGTTTACCAAAGTTATTATCGTTTGGGAAGCTATTATGTGTAGGCCTGAATGGCTATTAGGGGGGCGGGTTTTGACGTGATTACGTTTTAAATTGGCTACCTTGGGGGCAATCCCAAAAAAACCCAATGATAACTAAATTGGGGGGGGGACGTTTTGCGTTGTAGTTTTGAATCTATTCCCCCTTTCATCCAAATTTAAAATTTTTTCCAGTGGATAGCCCAAAAAATTTAAAGAATTCATTTCGATACGCGGGGGAACAGTGACGCATCGCGCAAGTAGGGAAAGGGGGGAAACGCCGCCTTTTTAGGGGTTTTTTTGCTGCGATTTTGGTTTGCATATTTTTTATTATTTTTTTAAAAGGCCCATCGACAAAATCTAGGTCATTGGGCCTTTAAATTTATTAAAAACATAAAAAAATCCCCAAAAGGGGAAAGAGAAAAAAACATTTACCCTCTGAAAACCCCTCCATAGGAGGGGCTCCCAAAAGGGCTCTTTGGGATAATTAAGTGAAAACAAAACCCGCTAAAAAAAAAACCCCAAGTGTATCACTCCCAAAAAAGACAAAACCCAAAACCTTTTTAAAATATAACACGTTTAAAAAGGGCAAAAAAAATGTTAAAATGATAATACCCTTTAAAAAAAACAAAACAACATGTTTAAATTTTAATAAAAATGTTAAAAAATTCAATTTGAGTTTTTATCCAAAAGAGCCAAATTTTAAAAGTGACTCAAATGGCATTAAAAAAGGGTTGCTGGGTATTTTTAAAAGGAGTAAACCAAAAAACTCCATCCCCACTTTTCGGTAAAAAAAAAAGGATGTCACCCTTTTTTAAACAAGGCCCGAGGATAGGGGCTAGTTTGCGACACTTTCCCCCAAAATGTTTTTGCCACTAAGGGGAGTATCACAAAAAAAAAACACACCTGGGGTGGATTTCCCCCTTTTGTAAAAAACTATTGGGGCAATTTCAGTATGCCCCCAAACGGAAATCTCGTCACGATGACCTCTCTCTTCTAGACTTTGTATAGGGAAAAGGGCCATCCCGACACACCGTCCCTGATGGACCCCAGCTTTTCTGAGCAGGGGTCGGAACCCCCTGCTCGTTTCCAGGTGCGTAAAACTCACGCCGAAAAAACCCCTTTGATCTAAAAAAAAATGACACCCAAATCGCCCCCGGAGGCCTACGTGCTGTCCTTGGCCCCCTGGTCCGCCAGTTTTATTTCCGGAAAACCAGCGGACCAGGAATCCCCAAAAGGCGGCGGGTGCTTAATGAATCAATTTTTTAAAAATTTTTTGTGAAAATTGCACGAGAGGATTCCCGAGTAGGGTGGACAATGCCAACATGCACTCATGGAATCCGGGGCAGATGAGAAAAAGAACGGTGAAAATTTCGATACACCCAAAAAAAAGAGATTTAAAAATGGCGTTTTAATTCAGCCCAAAAAAAATGGATTTTACCAGGTAAACCAAAATTTTAAAAATTTTTTCCCTCCAAAAACAAAAGCGCATCCCAGGAAGCCCCCACTTTGGGGCCATCCGTATAGAAAGCGCTCCCAAAACCCCGAAAGCGAGTGGGGGAGAGGGGCTCATTAATGTTTTTCTATATAATCGGCGGGGTGGTCGTTTAGGGGAAATTGGCAAGTTTATAATTTGGGATTGAAGGGAGGCGAAACTTTCCCGGGAGAAACTCGACCTGGGTATGTGGGGGTAGCCTTTGGAGGGGCTTTTCCCCCACGTGTCGAATACCGATAGATTGATTTCCCCAACCCCGGCCCTTTTACTCGCCAAATTTTGGGTTTTTACAAGGGAAAGGTTAGGGGGATGAAAAAAAGGTCGGTAGGCAACATTTCTCCCGGGATGCAGTGAAGTTTTGAAAAGTAAAAATGCCAGAAGATAGGACCGCCCGGAAGAGAGAGGGGGGGCCCCCGGCGCGGCACAGATAAATGACGGGTGGATGGTTTTCGAAATTTCACCCGTAGCCAGTTTGTATTCCAGCATGGGGGACACTATCCAGAAACTTAACGCCGAGGTCTCGTGTTTCATACACAAAACTGCCCTAAAACTTTGTTTCCCCATCTTTTCAAGGCCCCTTTTCCCGGGATCAAGGGTTTCCCCATCACCCCCCCGGACCGGGCCGTTTAAACCCCTTTAAGCAGGTTGAGTGCTTTTATCACCTCGCTTTCAGGTCTTTGATGTGGGGAAACCGGGGTTTAAATTTTTAAAACAAATTAAAAAATCCCAGGAAACTTTACGGGTTCCCCAGAAAAGGTAAAAAACGTGAAATTTATTTTAAAAAACTGGGGACTTTTTTGTATTCCCGTAAAACTATGGGAAATGGCGAAAAGTGTCTTGGCTGAAGAGAAGCGAAAACCATTACGCGATGCCCCGACCATAGTTTTTTGACAGAGAGTTGTATCTGCCGTTCAGCCCTGTGGAGACTCGAGGAAAATACAATAAATTGCGTAGGGCAATCCACAAAGAGGCATGAAGGACAGGGGTGTACGTTGTTTCCCCAATGCCCTTTATTTTCAATGGGGAAAAAAGCCAAACTTAAAAAAGCCCTGGGGGACCCCTTTTTTTTGAATTTAAAATTTATCGGATAAGGTGTTGTTTAACCTTTCCCGGGAAATGTCTATCTTTACATAAAAATTTGCATTTTAAAAAAAGGGAGGTTCCCCGGAACCCCCCGTTAAAAAGGGTTTTTAAAATGCCTTTCCCCCATGTGGTATCGTACGCTTTCTCCCCAAATCAAAAAAAAAACTGCCCCAAAAAATGCTGTTTATGGGAAAAAAAGGCGTCAAAGAAAATGCCGTCTCGAGACGGACGAGTTATCCAAACCCTGATCGGTTTTCGGCGAAAACCACATTGAATATTTGATAGTAGATTGCGGGGGGTTTAAAACCTTTTTATCGTTTTTTTTTATCATTTTTTCCAATATTTTGCATTCACAACTAGTTAAGGCTATCGGTCTATAACTAGTTGGTTCTAAATTTTTCCCTTTGCCACTTTTTTTATAAGGGTTTTTGTTTTTGGTCCAAAGGTTTTTTTGGGAAAATGACGAGATTCCCCAAACAAAATTGTAGAGGTCCCATCGACATGTCTCCAGCTGGGGGGTAAATGGCGCCCAAAATTTATAATTTAAAGTCGTCGGGGCCAGGGCTGTGTTTCCCGCCTGGGAATGGGATAGGTCGTTAAACCTTTAAATAAAAGGGGGGGGTTGTAATCCTCCCCCTGATTGAAACCAAAAATCAAAAGGGAAAGGCGCTCTATGTTCCCCCTTATGCGCTGCCAAAATCATTTTAGTAGCTTGCAGTGCTAGATATGGTGGTGATCATAGAGCCCAATACATTGGCGGGCCCCCAAAGGGGGGGAGCAAGCGTACCATTTGACATGAGGGGCAGGTTTTGTTATTTAGGGATTTTTTTCTACTACGTAATTTACGAAAATTTTTCCCAAACCTTAGTTGTGGGGAAAGGGGAAATTTTAAGGGTAGAATTAAAATTTTCTCCAAGACTTCTTTGGGGTTTCACGGGAAAGATAAGGGGGCTCGAGCACGCATTAAAACCCGGAAAAGATTCTAGAATTTTCCCGGGAGGACGCCCATGGAAGAGACGTAAAGCTCTTGAGGTCAAAATGGCCCTTTTACCCCTCCCCGTTCCCCCGGGAAAAAGGGGTGGTGGCCGGGTTTGGCCCAGGATTTAGGGGTAGTTTTCCCCCGCCGCCATGATGACCGGGCGAAGTAAAAAAGGGCAAAAATTAACATCGAAGTCGGAGAAAGGGGTTTTACAAATACGGGGAGCTCGCGAAATTTTTTCCCAGTCAGCAAGTTTAAGCCCCCCATTGTTTGGGGACGGGCTATCCGGGGGGGGTCTTCAATTAGCGAAAGCAAAATGGGGAAAATGATCCCGGGGGGGTTTTCCACATAGATCCGAGTGGACCCCCCAAAGGGAAATGGGCGCGTCCCCGGGGTACATAGAGTTTGGCGGTTTGGGAGAGGATTCACCCCCTTAAAGGGGGAAAAAATGTTCTGGGTCCCGGTGTTCATTAAAAAACCCCGGTTTCCCCAGACAAGAATATCCCCCTTTTCCCTCCTCCCGCGGGGTCTGTATTAAATTTGGGGCCCCCCCACCAGGTTGTGTTGCGTTAAAGTCCCCCAAGGAAAAATTTAAGGGGGGGGGGGGAAGTTTTTTAAAGAGGGCCTCAGGCTCCTCCTTTAAAAAACGTTCCCTTTGGTTTTTGGGGGAGATGCAGCATACAGTTACTTTTTATAAAGGGAAAGGGGGCTTGACAGCGATACTTGGAGGGTCAGATACAAAATTTTTTATGGGCTTATTATATAAAATTGCTCCGTGCAAGTTTTAAAAAACACCTCCCCTAGCCCCGATCGAAGAATGGTTGTCGGGACGATTACATGTACCCCCGAAGCTTTGGGCTGTCAGTTGGGCGGGAAATGGGTTTTCCTGCAACACAATTTGGAAAGGGTGGGAGGGAAGAAATTATTAGTTTAATTTCCTCTAAAACGGGGAAAAAAAACCCCCACAATTTTCCCTTGTATTTGCGAATAAAATTATTTGTATGAAATTTAATTATTTCCCCGCCAAACCTTTCACTATCCTTTAAGAATAAAAAATTTTTTGAGGCCCTTTTTTGGCCCTCTTGCCCTTTTCCCCGTCTTCCTGTAACCCCTCGCTTCAGGAGAGGCTTGGCTTATTTTGGAGAGCTGGGTAGTCTGTCCCTTGTTCGAAGGCTTTAAGGCCCCCCCCCTTTGACGCTTTTTTAATAAAAAAAATTTTTTGGCGGTCTTGCTGGGGCCTTTTTCAAGGCACCCGTGGGATGCCTTTTGCGGCCTAAAAAATTCCCCCAAATCGTCCCCCCTCCGGGGGAAACCCGAGGTGGGTTTGGAGGCCCCAACAACGGCCCCCCTTTTTTTAATGGCCCCCAGGCGGGCCCGGGGGGGTTTCCCCCAGGCGGGCCGGGGTGTTCCCCGGGGGGGCTGGGGGTGTTTCCCGAGGGGGCTCGGGGGTTTTCCCGAGGTGGGCTGGGGGGGTTCCCCGAGGAGGTCCCTCGGGGGGAAAAGGTTTGGGGGGGACGATCGTTGTGGCGGTTTGGCCCCCTTTTAAAAAATTTTGGGCCACAGAAGTTTTGGGGCCCCGGGAAACCCCCATAAATGTTCGAGAAGAGAAACCCAAAGGCACTGGTCGCGTTGGGTCCTTTGCAAAATTAATGCGCAATGGAAATTTGGGGGCATTATATTTTGACTGACAAACCGGTATTTTGAAATTTATTTACGGAGGCTTGACATGATACGTTTTTCCTTGCGTGCCTGGGCATATGAGAAATTTTTTTTGGATTGGGATTCCCGGGACTTTTTCTTTCCTTCCAATTTTGGACAGGCCCGAAAACCGGCGGAATTTCGGACCCCTTTCAGTTTAAGCAAATATTTAGGGAGACTCGCATGGGTTTTCGTGAGCCTCCCGTCCCCAAATTCCCCAAAGGTTGGCTTACCCGGCATCGCGCTTCGTATGCCCCCAAATTTTCCCGGGGACGAAAAAAGCGCCCAGGGGTTTGGGGCCTTCGGCCGGACCCGAAACACGTGGAAAACCTGTCCCGGACCTCCTTGGGAAAGGGTTTGGAGTCGCAAAATTTTGAGGATATACGTATCCGTCTTTTTTCTTGTCCGTTCTTTTTGGTTTTTAAAACGGTAGAACCCCGGTGGGAAAGCTGAGGGGGAAAATCCTCACAGATTCCTCAATGCCTCGCAGTCGAGGGCATAAAAAAGTGACCATCCCTTGAAACATTGAGGAAAACCCGTGAGGTTCCAAATTCACCGGGATTGGGGCCCTATTGCTCAACGGTATTTTTGAGATTGCCCTTACTTTTTGAAAGGGGCTGAATACTGTTATTTTTGTTATTATAGTGCCCTCACGCAGTTTTCTTTTGATAGTCAGATGTTTCTGCCCTTTATTTACTCTTTTGAGGATAAAAGGGCTTACTGCTTTAAGACTTTCGGTTTCCCCTTTTCCGAGACATTCCCGGAAGCGGGGGGTGGGGCCTCACAACTTCCCGGAAATTTTTCTGGAAAAAGGGTGGACGGGCCTTAAACCCCTTTCCCGGGTCTTATTTAAAACGGCCCTGTGAGGGGGCCCGGGGAGTGAGTTTCCAGGGGGTGGGGCAGTACGGTTTTTAGCGGACGTGGGTTTTTGGCAGCCGGGTTTTACAATGGAGGTGGCCATGCCTTTTTTTGGGGGACAAAACCCGAACAATACTCGGATCGTAGACCCAGGGTTTATCCAAGTTTTGGGTTTTTACCACATGAGGCCCCCTTAACCCCCCGGGGGGAAACCCCAAAACGACCCCTAGAATGACAAACCTTCGCGTTTGGGGGGGGCCCCGGAGAGAGGTCATCGCCCGCAAGTGGGTGCAGGAAAGGGGCCAATTTTTCGTCCCGGGCCCTTTGTGAACGCAACCGGTCCTTTTCTCGAGGTTGGGTACCCGGTTATTGAAACCTAAGGCCCTTTTACCAAGATATTACAAACCCGGGGCACTTTTTTTCGGGAGCTCCCAAGGGAGTGGTACCAATAATTTAAAAAGAGAAAAGCCCGGGGTTTTTGCCAAGGTGTAAAAGGAAAGGAAAGGCCTTGGCAGGATGAACGGTGGGGGAAAGGGAAAAAAAAAGGTAGGGAGATAAAACGGAAAGGGGGGAAAAAGTGGGAAAAAAAAAGGGGGAAAGTAAAGGGAAAAAGGAAAAATTGTTGTGAAAGGAAAGTTTTAGGATAGGTTTGTCCCACACGGGTACGTCCCGCACAGAAGCCCCCCTTTTAGTCGCTTCTTCGACAAGGGAGGGGGGTTTCTGCGGGGGCTATTTTAAACCCCGTCCCCCGGGGGGGGGAGATTTTTCAATTTGTATAACTTTTGATGGAGAAGCTACGATGTTCGTTTTTAAATTTTAAACGTCAGTGTCGTTAAAAAACCTTTTTCGATTGTAAAATAAAAAAATTAGTTTAAAGTAATGACAGTGGAATTTTAATTTTAAAGGGGTTAGAATAAAAAAATTTTTATCAAAAAAGATATAAAGGGTTGGGTAATGCGTCGAAAAAACGTTTTCAAATCTTTTTAAAAATTTTTGTTTTATATACAAACTATAGATTTTTGATAATTTTTTTTTTTTCTAACAATTTTTTTTCCCTTTACTTTCTCCCTCCTTACACGTCCATGGTTAATTAAAGGGGGGTTTTTTTTTTTGAATATTAAATTTTGGGGGTTTAAAAAAATTTGGCTATGACTTATGTTTAAAATTATCTATTTAATTAAATTTTTAAAACTTAAAAAATAGCGTTTAAAAAAACACCGTTTAAAAAGAAAAAGGTATACCCCTCTTTATTTGCATAGAAAAAAAAAATTTTTGTATTTTTTAAAAATTTTATGTATGAATATGGGTATTTGAAAAAATGGGGTGCTATAAACTGCACTTTTAAAAATTTACTTACTTTAATCTGTTTTTCTAAAAAATTTTAAAAATTCACAGACATTTAAACAGTTAATTACAAATATTGGTTAAATTTAAAACCCAAACATAAGCTTTGTAGCAAATTCTTGTGCTCCAAGGGAAACTTTTAAAGATAAGAATAATTTGGGCGGCAAAACCCCTCCGTAATTGACGAGCACATAAAATAGTATTGTAAAACCAACGCAAAGTTTAACCAAAGGTTAGGCCCAAAATTTTTGAGGACTTTAGGTGAATTGTAAGATTGGGCTTTTAAAGTTTCGTTTCCGGGGCTTTATGTGTGAAAAAATTTTATCATTTTTAAATTATTTCCCCTGGTTTTTGGAATTTTTCCTTTAGCATAACATTTCAAAAAAATTCCCGAAACGTTTTTTAAAATTTTTTTATGTGGAAAAATAAATTTAAGCTTAAATGGACATTTTCAAAAGAATTAGAAGTTTCCAAAAAGTTCTAGAAAAAATATAAATTGAAAATAATTTTTTAAAAGTTTGGATCAGTGTATTAAAGGGCAATGTCAAGTATTTCTGAAAAACCCGACAAACAGAAATTTTAAAAAATTTGTAGAAAAGTACTTCCCACATGGAAATTTTTTTTCTTAAAGACATCTTCGTGTTTTAATTTGGGGAAAGGGCAATTGCATTCCAGTTTAACAGGGCCCCGTGGTTTTTGGGTTTTGATAGAACTTAAAAAATGTTTTAAAATTTTTTTTGGGCCTTTTTTTATTTCAAATTGTGAAAATAGGCTACCAAAAAAAAATGTAAAATGCGTTTTAAAAGGGTTTTGGGGTTTTTATTTACCTGTTCACGTAAAAGGTGTTTCAGGGAAAAAAATAAGTTGGTTTTTTGATGAGGCCCCCTTTTGATCTCCTTGTTTTAACTATAATAATCAAATTTTAAACAGTGAAAGTAAGTAGTGCAAAACCCAGCGACAAGCATGTAACTATGGGTTTTTTTGCTACGTGGATAGTTTCGATAAACTGACACTAGGTTTTTTACCGCGTCTTTTTAATTTTAATTCTCTTTTGGGACATTTTATATTCATTTGGAAATTTATGTATTTTTTTTTCACGGAATTTTAATTTTTTCATAATTTATTTTCATTTTAGCCCTTCTAATTAATTTTTTTTGTTTCATTTTTTAAATTTAGTCTATGAAAAAAACCTATTTTTTATCTAGGCAAGGTTTTTTTTTATACTCAATTTGGAAAAGATTTTTGAAAGTGTTTAATTTTTTGTGACTTGAAAAAAGTATCTCCTTTTTGGCTTGAAAAGAAGAAAAGTAAAGTGGAAATTTTTTCCATGATGGTCGGAAATTAAAATTTTTTTATTTTTACACGGTCAAGGGGGGGAAAATATATATTTTTATATATAGAAAGCCAAAGGTTTTGGTTTTCCCGGGTTGGCCAGTTGGGTTGCCCAAATTCAACTTTAAATTTTTTTAATATATTTCCAAGTTTTAAACAGCAGGTGAAAAGTTCCCCTTTTTTTTTCAGCAAAAATTTAAAAAAAAAAAAGCCAAGATTTCCAAATTTCATCGAATCCCTCAGATGAAACCCTTTATTAAAGATTTAATCTACAATTAAAAAAAAAATGTTCTAAGGGAAAATTTTTGATCAAAATTATGTCATTAAATAAAACTATTCTAAAAGGGAAGGTGGCTATATTGTAAAATTTTTGTGTTTTTTATTATTAGGGGGTTTTTTAATATATATATTTTTTATAAAGGAAAATTTAAAGAATACCATTTTCAATAACTTTTCCCTTTGGGTTTTTTGTCATTGATTTTATTAAATTTTTTGGAAATAAATAAAAGAAGTAACTTTTATTGTAAATTTTGTACTATTGTTTAGGGTTTTGTTTAAAATTTCTTAGGCCTATGGGATAAAAAAGAAACAAATTTATAAAAAAGGTCCCGGTCAAGAACTCCCAAACTTTCCAAGGATGTCCACGGAGGTAATTTCCAAAATTTTTTAGAGCCACGCAGTGGGCCTGAGGTTTGGTTTCCCGCTCATCTAAATTTTTTTTTTTGACTTTGGTTTAATTTTCCCCCCTTTTTTACATAAATTTTACAAATTATTTTTTTTATTTTTATTTTATTTTCACAATTCCCTTTTTTTAGGGGGAGGGTGAATTTTTATCAAATTTTTTCTTTTTAAAAATTTGTATCGTTTAAAATTTTTCTAAAATTAAAAATATCTTTTATAATATTAATAATTTTCTCCTTTAAAAGACGGTGTTGTACAATGCTTTTTGGGGGAGAAGGGGGGATAAGTTTTTAAATTTTCATTATTTTTTTTAAATTTTAATAAAACAAAATGGTTTTTTTATTTGGGATTAAAAGGGTTTTCAAAACGTATTAAACCCGAAATTAGAGTCTAATATTTTTTTAAATTTAATTTTTTAAACCTTTAAAACCCTACATTTAAATTTTTTTTAAAATGAAGGGTTTTAAAAGATTTAAAAACTTTAAACCCCTAATTTTCCCGGTGGTGGGTTCATTTTAAAGGGGGGCTTTTCTGTCTGAAGAGAAAAATTTTTCCCTTTTAAAAAAATTTTTTTGGTAGAATTTACCAAAAGGGACTTTAAATTTAAAGAAAAAATTTCCGTTTAAACTATTTAATTTATCTATAAAGTAATGCTATGTTAGAATTAAAAAAAGGGGGGGAGTATTTGGTTTTGGGAAATTTACAGTTTTAGCGAATTTCTCCAAAAAGCTTAAAAATTGATTTCCCCCTTACACATCTGGGAGGCTCCACATGCTGTGTAAAGGGGCATCACTTTTCCCCGTAGACGCTTTGGGGAGGCGGGTCAAAAATGTGGGGGCCCATACCGAAGGGCGGGATTTGCTTGGTTGAAAAAAGACTGGTCCCCTTGGTAATTTGTGGGTAGTATGGGGATTGCCCTGTGATAAAAAAGCGTATCATTTGGTTGAAATTGGTCACATGACCCCCGATCCTCTCTCTCTGATTGGTGGGTTGGGGTTTTCCCCCTTCCCCCCCCTTTCCCCCCTCGCCTTTTTTTGACACCCCCCTCCTGACCCCCTTTTGGACAGTTGGTTTTTGTATTATTGCTTTTTTAAGTTTATTTTTAGCTTTTTTAATATGGATTTTTTTTTTTTTTTTTTTTTTTTTTTACTTTTTTATTTTGAAATTTAAAAAGGGTTTGGGTTTTTGTGATTAAAATTTTTAATGTTTTTTTAAATTTATTATTGCTAATTAATTATTGGCTGGATTTAGAGATGGAGTTTTTTTTTTATTTAAATTTTTGGGGGGCAAATGGTTTTGGCACGAACCTCGTGCTATGGCTTTTCGGGGGTTTTGAATTTAACTTTTGGGTCCTATCACAAAGGGTTACTGGGTGCCCCCGGGAAAAACTTCTTCCCGTCGACCCTTTTGGCTGAATGAATTTTATTGCTCTATTCTGGGAAGAGGCCGAGTTAGGGACCCTGCGGGTCGGTGGTTCGCTTCCATCCCCAAACCACTACCCTGCTCTTTTTGCAGATTATTTCATTTGAAGGGGGGGCATGGGAATCGAACCCCGGGGAACCCTTTGGGTTAATTATATTTATTTTTTGTTTCTTAGTAGTGTCTGGTTTTTTTCCCATTAAAAGGGGTAGGTATTCTCGTAAGGGATTTTTTCTAAAACTTTTATATTTTTAAAATATTAAATATTATGGGGTAAGTTGAAAAAGTTCAGAATTAAACCATTAACCCATTTACTTTCCCTTCAGGTTGCAATCTAAAATCACAAAAATGGGGTTTCTTCCTTCAGGGTTTTTATTCTCCAACCAACTTATTTTTTGGGATTTTTTAAAAAAAAATGGGCATTTTTTTTGTAGTTTTTTAATTTTACAATCAGCAATTTTCTTAGTTTTTTAAAACATTCTAAAAAACAAGTGAAGTAATTTTTTAGGTTTGTGACCAAAAAAAATAGGGAAGAAAAAACCCTTTAAAATACATTTACCACTAGGAAAAAAGAAATAGGAGCCCTCCCAAAAAAGTTCGGGCAAAGTTGGGAGGCCCCTAAACGTATATTGACTGTCTCCACGTTTTTACCCGGGAATATTTTCTCTTAAAAAAACTCAAGAACAATAATATTCGGTCATTGATGGGGCTCTTCCCAAAAGGCCCCAAAGTTATAACTTTTGGTTTTTCGTATTCGTTTAAGCATTAAAAACGGTTTTTATTCCTTTTCTCGATCAGGTCTAACGCACTGCACAATACCTCTTGTCCAAAAAAAAGTAATCCCGGTGGCAGGATTTGAAGGTGTTTTTATGGACATTGATGTTTTTTGCCGAAAAAAGTTTGGAGAGCTTTTCATAGGGTCCACCCCATTTTTAAAAAGCATAATGTTTAAATTTTTGATGCGCAAAAAGAAATTTCCCCCCGGGGGAAAAAAAAAAAACACTCTCGCTAAGTGCAAAGCTTCCCACTCACAAAATGCGTTCCCCCTCTCCGTTTATTCAAAATGTCGCCGCTAGCTCCCATAACCCCCAGCAGAGTTTCTACCAAAAAACATGAGGAGTTTAGTTTATTAATTCCTTTTAACATCCACTTTTCCCCCGAGCTATATCATAAAAGCGTGCTTTAGGGTTTTAAAAACGCTTACTATCCAAATAATTTGATTACTTTGGGAAAGGGAAAAAGTTTTCTGAAAAAAACCCCGGGCCGGGGTATGTTTGTTTTTTGAGCTTTACCCCATAATTTTAAAGTTGAATAAAAATTTAGACATTGTCAAATCCCCGAGATTTCGGGTTCTTCGGTTTAACCCCCTCTCCTGGTGGTGGGTAAGTGGGGGGACTCTGTGGGCTTGGGAGGCAGATGTCTTGGTGGCGGGGGACTCGGGTGACTCTGACGGCTGGTAAGCCCGTGGGCTCTGGGGGTTGGTGCCCGTGACTTGGGGGGGAGTTTCGGGGTGTCTTTGGGGTGGGTACGCCTGTGTCTTTGGGGGGGGGGCGGTTTTCTGCGGCGTCATTTTGAAGGAAGGTGGTGGGGGGTGTTGGGGCTCGGAAGGGCGGTGGTAGTGGCCTGGGCAACACGCCACAAAAGTCCCCTTTTTTGGAAATTGTAAACAGCAACTTTTTATCAAACATTTTTTAAACCACCTCGATTCTCTCGGTTTGGGTTTTATTTAGTCGCTCTTATCGTGTGACAGTTAGAGTCACAAAACTCGATGTAGCCTCACTCCTCTACTTTGTAAATTACATGTCTATCACACACCACCACACTGTAAATATTCTCTACAGTCATATAGGCACGCCCCGAAATCGTATGACCCACAAACATTAAACCCCCATTGCGACATAATTAAACGTCACGATATATTCTTGTCTCGACCTCGCGATCTATTTTTTAAACCCTGACTTGTCTTTTCTGCTCCCCAACCGGGACGGGGAAAACAGTTGCGCCATCCTTCATGGGCAAAATATACTCTTGTCTTGTCTCCCCGTCAAACGGTCTCTATGTATTCACCCCTTTTAAATTTATTTTTTTCTTTAAAAATATATTTTTGACCTTTTAAAAAATTTTCAATATCTTCTTAATTGTATTATTTAAGAATTTTTGAAAAATTTAAATTACGGCAGTATTAAATTTCTTTGTTTTTTAAAGGGTGGTATCGGGATTGGTTACACAAGCTAAATAAAAATTTTTTAATTTGTTAGGGGCAGGGGGGAGGAAAGGGGATTCGAATTTCATTCAGGTTAACAGGGAGGGGGGTTTTTATTTTTCCCCCTTTTACTCCACATAAATCTAGAAAAAATTCTACCTTATTTTTCCGGACCATGACGGTTTACCACTCCATCATTTCGACAGGGGCGATACTAAACAACCAATTTTTTTAGACTTTTGTCGAGGGGAATAGCAGCCACTAACTGTGAATTCCCAGGCCCTGATTGTGCATAATTGAGCAGTGCAAAGCCCCCCACTTTGAGGAAAAATTTTAAAAGGGGGTTTTGCCCGGTTTGCGATGACGTCATAGGGGGAAAACCCCTTTTTTTTAGGGGCAAAGACCTAAAAGTCTTTTCTTCTTGTTCTGACTTGTCTTGTCGACCTGACAGATTTGGGACCCGGGTTGGAATAACAACCCAAAGAAATTAAAGTTTATCGGGAAAACCCAAATTTCCCTATAAGGGGGTTTCAACAATCCCCTAAGGGGGGGGGAAGTGAAAAGGGGGTCTAAGGCAGGGGAATCCCTTTATACACTCTACCTCAAATGGTAGAAATTGTGCTGTTTGTTCCGGGGCAAACCCAGTGGGGTCTTGTGATGGAGGAGCCAATGTTATTCTACCCCGACAGCCATAGCACGAATTTCAAATAAAAAAGAAATATTCATATATAAAAATGCTATGAGTATACATAAATAAGCAATAATAGAATAATTTAATATGTCCGGAACGAGGTCAGGAGGAGGGGGTCAGAAAAGTGCGAGAGGGGCAGGAGGGGGGAAGGGGAAAACCAACAGCCAGTCAGAGAGCGAGTAGGCGAGACCACTTGACCAATTTCAACCAATGAGAGCGCTGTTATGACAGGGCAATACCACTATTACCCGCTAATTACCCATGGACCAGTCGTTTTCAACCAAGAAAATCCCGTATTCGGTATGGGACCTACAGGTTGAGCCGCCTCGCCAAGCGTCTACAGGGAGAAAGTGATCCTCCTTACACAGCATGTGGAGCCTCCACATGCTGTGTAAGGAGGATCACTGTTAACCTTATAGGAGAAAGTGCGCTGAAACTGTCATTTCAACCACTAATTGTGTGCTTTAGAAAACATTTATTTTGTATAAGTAATCTTTTGAAAGAATCGAACAAGGTACTTGAACACGATGGAATATTTCTGTTTAGGCTATTTAATCATTTAAAAAGTAATTCCATGGTAAAATCATTCAAGACGTTTCTTGATATGGTTAGACATAAGATGGTCAGACTTGAGTTGGTCAGACTAAAGTTTGCCAGACTTTAGATGATTAGACATAAGATGGTCAGACTTGATTTAGTCAGAGTAAAGTTGGTCAGACTTGAGATGGTAAGACTTGAGTCTGTCTGACTTGAGATGGCCAGAATTGAGAATGCCTGACTTGAGTTGGCTAGACTATATTTGGTCTGACTTGAGATGATCAGACTTAAGTTGATCAGACTTGAGATGGTTGGACTAAAGTTTATCAGACTTGAGATGGTTAGGCTTGAGTTGGTCAGAATATAATTGATCAGACTTGTTATGATCAGACTTGATATGGTAAGACAAAAGATGTTTATAAGTAAGATGAAATTAGGCAGGGAGGTTCCTTTCAGGTTTGTAGTCATCCGATAAGAAGGAGTTTTGCGCAATTTAATCCCAAAGATGGGTTCGACTGTGCTTGGAACATTTTGATCATCAAAATAAATGTATAAATGAGCTTTAAAGATAAAATTAGGAGGAAGCTGTAGTTAGAGGAAAGTCGCCTAATTTGGGGAGCATTTTGTAAAAAATATTTTAGTTAAAAAGAAACATATGATAATACAATGGATATTTGAGACAAAATTAGTTGTTTATTGCACTTTAGTGCAAAAGAAAAATATTACTTATGAGCAAATTTTAAGATTAAATAATATTTTAAAAAACATGTGCCTCCCCAAATTAGGAACCTAGGGCTCCAAATTTGGGGATGCTCAAATATCCTTACACAAAAAATTAATGATTTAGAAAGTGATTTTTGTTCTTTTTTGAAAGGCACAAACCACACACAAATTGTTTATTAGATGGATCAATACAATCTGTGTGTGGCCATTTGTTGCATACCACACATCGAACCCAATTCTCACCTTCATGGTCATCATAAAATAATCCTGCACAAATAATACACTCTGCATCAGATTCACTCTCACGTTTCCAAATCAAGATCATCATCAGAATCAACTAGTGAAATATTATCCTCAGATTCTGTTGAAGATTCCGAATGTTTGGCAACCCTTATCTTACGACGGTAAACTGGTGTTTTCAATTCAGGGTGTTTCTTAATAGTCGTAGTCTTACCGTTTCTTTTTAATGAAGGACACTTTTTCTGACACTCTGCTAGCTGTTGTTTATAAGGTGATCCGGTGATGATCTGGGCAGATCCAGTTCAGGAATTTCTTGTAGTAAGCTTAATTTGTATAGTGGGAACTGATTTGAGGTTAGACGCCCGGATAAGCCTTATCTGAGGTGGCGTTGTTACAGGAACAGGATCAGGATCATGGGATGTCCCTGGTTGAGGCTCCTGCAGGTCATCGAGCTATTGTGGGATCTCAGCATTGTTCTCTTTGGGCTCTTCAAGGACAGAAAAATCACAAGGTCGGAAGTGGTTCCTATTACAAGGAAACAATCCAGTTTTGCGGAAACCACTAGCAGCCACTTCAGCAGTCACTACCCTACATGTACACTTTTCCAAAAATTTACCCTATTTGTAGACAGTGACCACTCGTCAAAGATTTCTTCGAATCCATTTGCTCAACTTCCTGGGCGTAGTACGTCTTAAAAGGCCCCATTAATGAGACATCGAGTGGCTGCATTTTGTGGGTGCTATGGGGGATCAAACACACAATGGCCACATGATTCTCTCACCCCATGTTTATAACACCTAAATTTCTCGTGTGAAATTAGTGTCCATCTAATACGAGAATTGCAGGATACTCTGCAGTATGCTTCACGCTGGAAATAAAGTACCGAAACCAATATGTAAATAGGTCCGTTTGTATCCAGTCAGACGAACGGAAAGAATAAATAGGGCCAGGGGGAGCCCCATCCATGAGTTCTATCTTCATGTTTTTTCGAGGGAAGATCATTAATGGAGGAAAAAGTTGCCTGCAGGTCTCATACAAGTGACAACATTTTATAAGAGCCCCTCATTCAACCGCTTGAAGTGCTCCAATTTCTCGCTTTCCCTTTAGACCCACAACTTTTGTGGGCTTATGTTGTACAATTGATATGCCGGTTTCGTCACAGTTGTATAACCTAGATGGAGAATTATTTATATTGTCCATTGCAGGATAAAAAATGTCAAAAAACTTGGAAACTGCCTCTGGAGTGAAAATATTTACTCGGGCCAATGAGAGACCCTGAATAGTGCGCACAGCAAGCTGAAGATTTCTTCTTAATAAATTCTTCATCAATTTTTTCCCGGCCTGCTCATTCTTTTTAGAGAAGGCGTTCGCAATTCCGTTTTTTTACAGCAATCTGATATGCCATGCGACGAACATCCCTTTGAGAAAGGCCAAAGAATCTATTTTCCATAATAAGGCAGTAGACTAGTCTGCGAGATCCTTTTCTAATTCAAAGGGTAGTGTTGGCTTCCTGCCTATTTTGGTCTGAACCACGTCTCTAGGAAATTTATCTAAATCCTTTACGTAGTGCTCTAGTGTGGTTTGAGGAAAATGAAAGACACGGGATGATTTAAGACTTCCCATTTTCTTATTGCGAATGGCCACAACTTCCGCCTTCATTTGTTCTGGATCCCATTTTTTCCTCGGAGTTATCTGTAAATATTTATTTTATAATAGTTTAAAAAGGTTATGTTATTTAGGGACGCTGGTCTTCAAGAAAAGTACTCCAAGTTATTTATAAAATTGCTAAGTGATATCTATAGATTATAACTTGACATTAAAGCTCCATAAAGATAAATAAATAAATAATTATTTTTATATTCAATATAAAAGACAATATAAAACTACAATATCTTAAAATTGGTTTACCATTATATTTTGTTTTTTAAATATTCTAATATTTTTTAGAAAATATTTGATTATTATAAAAATCATATTTTAATTCATTGTTGTGAAGAATGTTTTAGGTTCTTAATTTGGGATACCCATAATAGGCCCCATAAAATGATTATCTTTGACATTCTAAAAATATGTTCAAATAGTTATTAATTTTAATAAATGTAACCTCTAAAGAAAGCACTTTAATACCAATTATAACAAAATTATCAAATATAGAAATATAAATACCTTTACTTTGTAATCTTGAATTTATTCGAGCTTAGCAAAAACTTTCAGGACACAAATAAAATGTTAAAACTGATGCACCATACTCGTGGATA
>JBCFYV010001813.1:0-47583 GCA_039000515.1 Timema cristinae | reverse complement strand
AACTGATCTACTGATACACTAAAACCAGTCAAACGAGTAAATTACAGTCAAGGTCGATCGTCACACTGCCTCTAGGCAGATATAACCGGTTTCAGGCGGTTCGGGACATCACTGGTAATCACATATCAACTCAGACAAGGAAAACATGTTTGTCCCAATTAATTCGAACAGTATAGTGTATATATATATATACAACGTATATATGTATGTATATATATATATATATTCAATGTGTATAATATTTATTAATTACTAATAGTTATCGTAAAGTTTTAAGAATAAAAGAGTATGTATGATTCGTTGTATGGATGTTGCTGAAGTGAAGGGAGTATTCAAGGATAGGGATTTGTGGAGAAGTTTAGTGAAGATATATTAATTTCGGAGATTTCATTTTAGCTATATGCACCGTTATTGCCTGACCAGTAAGGAAACGGCGTAATTTGGTAGGTGTGTGTGTATATATATATATTACTAGATAGCTGTTGCGCGCGGCTTTGCTCGCGTGGAAGTTGATTACATACAAATACGAAAATATACATATGTATTTACAGATTAATTAAAAATATTACGTTAAGTTGATGACCATAACTTGACCTCAGATCAAAAATAATGCAAGTCCGATAAAAACTTTCACCCCCTTTTTCATCCCTTATTAAATAAAATTTCCAAAATTCCTGAAACACGTATTTATTTGTTTTACGTCAATAACCGAAATACAAAATTTTGTTTATGTAACTTTCAAAATGACGGACTTTCATACATATTATCATACATATTATCAGCCCCTATTTTGACCCCTTTGGGGTGGAATTTTCTAAAATCCTTTCTTAGTGGGTGCCTACATAACAAATTGAATATACAGTCCAAATTTCATGCTTGTAGCCTTGATAGTTTGCGCTCGGCGATGATGAATCAGTCAGTCAGTCAGGACATGTTATTTTACAAGTATAGATAATTATTATTATTTAGCACCGCATCTTACTACCCGTTCGGGTTATACGCTTAAGTACTAATTACACTAATGGATTAGGAATTGGGAAGGTTGAATTAAAGGAAGTGAACCAGCATTTGCGTGGAGGGAGAGTGGAAAACCATTTTGGAAAAACCACCCTCAGTTCACCCGACCGAGATTCGAACCTCGATCTCCCCGTCCTCAGAAGTTGGGCTCAACACGACAAGCGCGTTAGCCAACTACGCCACCGAGGCGGGTATATTATATATATATATATATATATATATATTACATTATATTGTTAACAGGGTGGTTTTTTTTAAGTTGTAACAATGAAATATATTGTATAAAAACACATTTAAGTAAAAAAAAAAATCATACTAAAACTACTTGGTTTTGAGGAGCTAATTAAATGGCATAGTTTATGTTTGATTTAGTGAAGTCTTCAAGGTCAACTATTGTCTTTTAAATGGAACCGTATATTCTTTATTGCATAATCGTTATGTACGACAAAACGGGAAACTTTTATTTGATTTTTTTTGCCTAATGTTTATTTTTTATTGGTATATTTAATGAAGTAAATAAATAAGTAAAATGTTTTTGTTACTGTTTTTATTAGCTTTCATTGCCTACTAGAATCTGAATGTAATACGAGAAAAAACGCTTTCACAAAAAAAAAATGTCGGTTTTCCTCCAGATGGACAAAACAGAAACAAAACAGAAACTGTGTCGAGTTCGACGAAATTGGAAGTTGGGTTTTCAAAACGAGGAACGTTTCAGAGAGAAACTGTTGCCGGTGACTGTTTTTGTCAACAACTGAATGTCCCAACCTGAATCTGAAAGATCAAAAGGTTTCCTAGTGCTGTTTGGTGTCCGTAAAACACAATCTGCCGGAGGAAACACCACTGCAACAGTTGAGCAAAAAAAACCTTCTAGAGCAGTGGCTCTTAATATTTTTGGGGTAATGGACCCCTTTTGAGAATCTGACAAAGGCCATGGATACCCTACCCATAAACATGCATGTAAAAACCCTCATAAACCATTTTCATACGGTAGGTACTACATAGTATCCATCTATTTAATAAGACAGTGTGTACCATTGTAAACCCAATATCCACAGTTTTTACTGGTCAAACTTTACAAATGAGGACTTTAATAGCAAGAAGATGTTAAAACGCTAATAAAATCTCAATTTTTTTAACAAGTAGATTTTCTTACGTAATGTGCAATCACTAATAGAATCTCAAAATCAAATGTTGGTGAAAGTTTTTCCAAATTTGGTAACAAACTGTATTTCTTTTAAAAAAGTATCAAAATATTTAAATGGAAGTCTTTTAAAAATTAACCTTAAGGTCGAATTTCATCTTATCCAACCCTTTATTTTATATTTAGTTAAAATCACAAAATTCTTAATAGAAAATCACAACATTATTTACCTAATGTGCAAAGGCTAACAATTTTTAAATTTTTTAACTGGAAGTCTTTTCTGTTAGGGAAAAATCGCCGTGGGTCAAGTGAACCGAACAAACAAGATAACACAATTAAAAGATATATAAGTCAGCACCATAAAATTACAAATGATGAAGTCACGGATATACACCCAAAGCTTATAATGGGCATGACTCGACTGTCTATTGTATGTTAAATATATGCGCTTCACATGCACAAAGATGGCGACATTAAACAAATGCAACTCGTCATCAAAAAATACCAACATTCCAACACTTCCCCTCTAGCTGGTTGTTGAAAGAACGTCACTATTGCGAATCACCAAGTCTGGCTGATCCCATGTGTTTAACTTTGGGCAGTCCTTTAGTTAAGAAGTCTGCGATTTGATCGTCCGTTGAGATGTGAAGCACACGAAGTTCCTTGCGTTTGAGTACGTCCCTCAAGAAGTGATGACGGATGTTGATGGGCTTGCTCCTTGTATGGAACATCAGATTCTCTGCAAAATTCAATGAGCTTCTGTTGTCGAAGAAAATAGCCATCTCACCCAAGTTGCCAAACCCATCTCGATGAGAGATCGTTTCAAATAGATGGCTCCCTTTATGCTCTCTGACAGAGCCATGTATTCAGCTTCTGTCGTCTATAGGGTGACAGTATGCTGTATTTTTGAATCCCAGGATACCTTTCCACCATTTAGTTTGAATATATACCAGGTTTAAGACCTCCTGTCTTCAGGACAACTTACCCAGTCTTCACCTACAAATCCTTTGACTGGTCCCGGACCTGTGACATAGGTCAACCCCACATTGATGGAACCCTTTAGATAGCGTAATATACGCTTGGCGGTATTCCAGTGATCGGTACCAAAGCATTTGTTGAACTGCCCCAGATGGCTTACAGCAAATGATATGTTGGGCATTGTAGTCGATGCCAAGTAAGTAATAGCCGCGACCAGATCGTGGTACGGAAGCCTTAGATCATCTTCCGACTGCTTTTCGTTTCTCCTCAACTTCAAGATTGTATCCATGGGGGTGGAAACAGGTTTGCATTCGGACATGCCAAACCGCGAAAGCAGATCACGTACGTAGACCTGCTGATGCATCGTCACCTGCCCTTCTGTCTGGTTAAACTCTATCCCCAGACAAGATTTAGCATAGCCAAGATTTTTGACTTCCAAGTGTTCACCCATTCTCCTTCCATGTTCATCAATCCTTTCCGGTCACGGGAAGCGATTAGGATGCCATAAAAATATGGCGCAATTAGTGGCGGCTCGTAGCTAAAATTAGTTTATTAGAATATGGTAAACGGTTTTTAAGCCTAAAACATTCTGAGTAAAAAAAACTTCCTTCTACCATCACGTGAGAGCCAGCACTGAGAGAGAAACAGTGCTCTCTCTACCTGGCAGTCCTGCCTTTATCACCATCCTCCTTCTATGTGCGCATGTGCACAACAGTCAAACACCACGTCGCTGACACTGTGAAGCGCACAGTTTCATACAAAGATTTTTGTATCTTTTTCATAAACTAGGAGATGGCCACTGAATTACTGACATTAAGCTTAAGGAATATATATTGTACTACAAAAATAAAGAAAGAAATAAATAAAAAAGGACTCGTTATATTAAATGTTATCGATAATATCAAGTGAAAATAGGGGGTGCTGCAGTTCCATAGAACCTATGCATGAGCCACCACTGGTCGCAATTAATATAATATCTTCCCTGAACCAATATGGAACAAATAAGGGTCTGAGACTGAAGGTGTCACATCCAGGCTTCTCAAGGATTCATCCAGCTTAAGGTACCAGCTCCTTTCAGATTGTCGTAAACAGTAAAGTGATTTCTTCAGGAGGAAAACCTTGTCCCCCCCTACTTAATTCTTCAATCATAATCATTGACTTTATCCCGATCTAACTCTGGCCCTCCGAATCAACAATATCCTGAAGGATTTCTCGTATAGTCTTCAGCGGTTACATATAAACCTCTTCTTCTAGGTGTCCATTCAAGTATGCAGTTTCCACATCAAATTGCCTAATATTCATTCCGTACTGGGCTGCAATGGATGCCAAGAAATGATTGGTACCTATTCGAGCCACTGGAGCGAATTTCTCTGAGTAATGAACGCCGGGTTACTGAATAAAACCTTGGGCGACCAAGTGTGATTTTTTCTTTCAAGTTTCCCATCCGATAGGAACTTGTTCCTTAGAACAATTTGGCTGCCAACGACTTTGTGACCTCTAGGAAGATCAACTATTACCCAAGTCCCGTTCCTCACGATGGATTTCATCTCATTACCGATGACTTGGCACCATTTGTCCTCATCGGTACCGAACATTTCTTCCTTTAGAGGCATTTCCAAGAGAAACGCCTGCTCCGCTTCCTCAGCGCTTACAGCTAGACTTGAAATGACTTGTTACTGCTTCATCGGTCTTCCCCTCGAACCTAACCTGAACTTCCTTGGCTGACCACGGCCCCTTGTTGTGTGATCAATTTCATGACGCACATCTACGTCAGGTGCCGTGTCATCAGGGGTGGAATAGATGTCCCCATCTTCACCCGATCCATCATGTGATGGGGCATACACTTCAATGGTGTTATTAAGGCCGAGGAATACCTCTTCTTCATCGTCCTCATAGTGTGTGAGTGGCTTATAAACTTCAGCGTGGCACTTTGGAGGAAATGCAATGTCCGCAAAACGTCGAGTTTGTGTAGAGTTTTTGTCCTTCATGTCTCCTTCTCGGTCCATTTGAGTATTGGCTATCAAACGAGGCTTGACATCCGCCATGAATTTCACGTTACGGCTTATCACCATTTTACACTTCTTGGATGACCACACGCGGTATGCGTTGGACTCATCCGCGTAACCAAGGAAGATCCCTTCCTGTCCACGAGAGTCAAACGTTCCTCTTCCGAGTTCTCTGTCAAGGTAGAACACTTCACTTTCAAATACCCTAAAGGAAGACACATCCGGCACTTGGCCGGTCCATTTATCGTATAGTGTTCGAACATCCAAGCTCTTCGTTGGTAGGCGATTTCAGAGATAATTTGCAGTACTAACCGCCTCAGCCCAGAAGGATTTGGGCGAATCTGCTTCCATCAGAAGGCCTCTAGCGACGTCAAGGAGAGAGCGATTATTTGTTTCCGCCGTGCCATTTTGCTCCGGGTCGTATGGGGCAGTCAACCTTCTAGTGATCCTCGACTTTTCAAGTCTTCGTAAAACTTCTTGTTAGTGTATTCTCCACCATTGTTGGATTGCAAGCACTTTACAGTTTACCTTTTTGGGTCTCAACGAGGGTTATGTACTCAATAGTATCTTTGAGTACTTCAGCCTTTGAACTCAAGAATCGAATCTAGCACCATCTGGTGCTGTCTTCAACAAATTCGTTAAAACTTTACTCCTCACATGGAGGTTGTCCTAATGGGTCCGCATACATCTGAGTGTATCACATCCAAGACGTTTGTGTGACGTTTTGATAGGCTGGAAAATGATACCCTTGTCATTTTCCCCCGTATACGAATGTCACGGTTCAACTTACTTGCTGAATCTGCTAACACAGCTTCCTTCACGACATCTTTACGAACGGCGTCCACAATGTCCTTCGTATTAGCGTGACCCAGACATCTGTGTAACAAATCGAACATAACTTTGTTTTCTTTCAAAAGTGAATTGACAGTTTGAATTCACACACGTAGTACAAATCTTTGACTCTGACAGCACTTAGTACAGTATTCCCATTCGAGTCTTGTATAATGGCACCTTCTTTTTGAAACCAAACATCAAATCCACGATCCGTTATCTTACTGACCGACAACAGGTTTGTTCTAAAGTCGGCTACATACATTGCCTTGTCTAGCTTCACGTTCCTTTTGTCACCTAATAAGTTTGCTACAAACTGTGGATTGCCTACGCCCACCGTGTCAGCTGTCGCACTGTTCGCAAGGTTTAGCGCACCGTGCCCGACGTCATACATTTCGCGAAAAAGTTTTATCTCATTGCAGAAGTGCTTTGTCGCGCCACTGCCCAGACACCACTTCCAGTTTTGACCGTTTGACTTGCATGCCAAAACATTTAAGCATATGTTATCCACACATTTCGTACTTTCCCTTTTGTCCTTGCTTCAACACTCGTTCGCCTTATGCCCAGGCTTTCGGCACTTAACACATATTATGTGCACGCCTCTATGTTTTTCTCAGTTACTTTTGTTCACTTTGGGTTTGTATTTCCGATCGCGCCAGCCGCCATTTTTCTTTGCAAACATGCCACCAACGACGCGTTCCACGCATCATTCTTACTAGTATCACTTTCTTCTATGATTTTAATGTGAAGTGCATCCAGGGTCATAAATTCGTCACGCGATTCAATGGTGCACTGAAAGTTCTCAAAACTAGCGGGTAGGCTGTAGAGTAATAAAATCGACAAACAAGTCTGGGTTGATCACAACTTTAATGTCATTAAACTTGTCTATAGAGTCGTAAAACTGTTCATATGTGCGCGCACATCACTCATGTCCACCATTTTCTGTAGCGTTAACCTCTTGATAAGGACAAATTATCTATAAGTTATAAAAATAGGAAACGACAGTTGATGTGTTCCCTTTCCTGGGGGGAAGGGGGGTCAACCAGATGAGGAACTGAGTCGGCGGCCTAACCGTCAGGAAGGGGAAACAAAAAAACTTCGAGTAACTTCTTAACAGTCTGAATTTACCACGTTCCCATTGGTGCAAATTCAAACATGGTGAAGAAGGGTAGGACTGTAATGACCAATAAATAGCGGTCCAACCGAGGTATTAAGTAGTGTTGGGCTGAGCAAAAGTTACATTCTTGTTTAAAAATCTGGTAGGACTCGGGCGAACCTTTTGGTGCTCGGGGAGGACTGTATTTAGAATATAGTACTAATACTATTTGTTAAGCATTCAAGATATACTCCCATTATAATTTACTTAATCAAGTTTAGTGTGTTAAATATACTAATCCTTCCATTATTTCAGTGATGTAAGGCATAGTTAATTATATATTAAAGATTAAAAAAGTCACAACGCAATAAAAATCTAATCTTTAGTATTTAACTACCCTATACTTTCAATATCTTAATTGTAGCAAATAAGTTATATGAGTGAACGTAACAAAGTTGGTGCTACGTTACCAGGATTCATCATGGTACATAACAAAATATGGAATGGTGAAATAAATGACAGTGACGGACGGAGCTACGAGGACGGAAACCGGTGACGGTGCGACGAGGACGGAAACCATTGGTGGCGTGACGATCACAGCAACACGGCCGGAGCTACGAGGCGGGAAACCATTGACGGCGCGACGAGGACAGCAACACGGCCGGAGCTACGAGGACGGAAGACGGTGCGGTCAGGACAGCAACAAAAGACGAAGGAGCTACGAGGGCACCATCGAGGGACCAATTCCTTGATACCCACATAGGGCTGAGCTAATAACAGTATTGTAATTTTGAAGCAGGGTGAGTGTTTGTTTTTTTCAAAATATAATTAGGCCTATTTTTTCAGTACACAGAGACCGAGGAAAGGTAAGTGGATATCATATGTTTTGTTTTTCTGATTGCTGTCAATTGCTGGTTGGTTCCGGATACTGTGGGGAAGTGCCATAATTCCTCGGGGAGAATAGGGATGGATAAATCACGTCAAACAGGCAGGGTGACACGACAGACAAGACCGGTAGCTAGTAAGATGGACACTGATCAACACACGACATCAGAGTTTGATGACCGGGAGACAGCAGGGATTACGGAAGAAAGGGGGGTCTTCTCAGCAACCAGTGACGTAATTCCGAGGAGACTGTATCTGAGTATGCCATCGTTACGCTAATGGACGTTTCGGAGGACACGGTAAGGAATGTTATGACGATGAACGCTCCATGGTGGAATAAGGGGGTGACTGAGCCGCCGCCTGAACAATTTGACAACCCAGCGGACATGATGCTCCGGCTTAATAGTGTTTTAAGGGATTGGGAAAACAAACATCAAAAACAAATGGATCAATTGGAGACTTTAGTAAAGAAAAGGTTGGATACACAAGCTGAATACATAAGACGCGTGCAGTAAGAAGCAAATAAAAAATTTAGTCAACTATTTGAGTCACAAAAAAGGATTCAAGATTACCTAGGAACAGTAAGGGTGGAAATAGAACAGCTCCGCGATAACAGGCAGACAGAAGGGTCTGATATGCAAAATATTAAGGGGAAACAGGAGGCCCTTAAGGAAGCACAGGACCGACAAGGACTTAAATTAGATGGACTAATAGACAAACAAAACACCCTTATAAATAATCAAAAACAGTCCCACCAAGAACTAACGAACTTAACTAAGCAGGTGGAGGTTAACTATCAGGGTTGGTAAAGTCGTGCAAATTTATGACAGACAGAATCTATCAGCTGTAAAATGTACAGTTAGGAGTTAGTGCAAGTAAAACCATGGAGGGGTTACAAGCAAATAGAGTAACGCCCAGGACGTCACCAGCACGTGACCAATTGTCAGCTACTGTCATATCGCAGGAACACAGTTTTGGCCAAAAGGGAATGGCGTCACAGTTAGTGGGTACAGAAGTATGTAGACCACCAGAGGAGGTACATTTAGATTTGGTTAAGGCCAGACTACCTAAATTTAATGGCCGCAGTTCCAATATATCGGCAGTGCAGTATATCACTAAGATTGACAGGGCCATCAGGGGAATCACAAGTGAGCAACTTAAGATACACCTCTTAATGAATGGATTGAGAGATCAGGCGTGTAATTGGGCAGAACTAAATGAATGGGGCTAGACTGACTACGCCACAGCCAGGAGGGCGTTTTTGAATAAATATTGGTTGATGGACGAACAGGATTTATTTCTACAGGAAGTATTCAATGGTAAATATAATCCACGTCGGGAGTCGATGAGTGAGTATGTACAACGTTTGAAGAACCAGGCGGACTTCCTGGAAGAACCAGTAAGAGAAGATAGGCTAGTGAACCATTTAATACATCACTTTGACTGGGGTACCCAAGATGTTATGCTAGCTGCTGTGGAGATTGTGTTTTTTTATAGTACCTAACTTAAATGTGGTAGCAATTATTGGATCGGATTTTCTCGGGAAGAGGGGTGGTGTCATAGATTATATCAAACAGGAAGTACAATTTACAGAGGAACCAAGAGGATATCCGTGCCGTTTATAAGGGCAGTGGTGGTCGACAGCATCAGTACTGAGGATTGCCAATTTTGGGAGGGGGAGAATAGAAATATAGGGGCCGACGTGAGCCAAAGGATCAGCGGTGCCCCAGTAAGAAATAATATTGAGGGTAGCGTGAGGTCTAATTCCAGGGGGCACTCTGGTTTGAGTTTCAATGATGGGGAGGAAACATGCCCCACAAAAGGTGTAAATGTACTTTTCCATCCGGGGAGCTTAGAAGTAAAGATGAGTCCAGCGAAGATTTATCCCCATCCCACAAAACGTTATAATCGCTCAAGATGGCGGAAGGCGGAAGAACCAAGCGAATCCTGTAACAGCCCAGCAAGAAGCCTACCCTAATGACAACCAATGTACTGGGACGGGTCAAGAAGAGTTAGTAACTAGCAAATTACCACCGAAAACGCCAGGAAGGGATGCAATAAATGCTAGCACATGTGAGAAGGGCAATATAGCTTCTAAACACTTGTACACACGACCCACGGAAGAAATTACTGACGCTGTTACCGCGATAAATCCAAAGGAGTTAGAATTCCAGGGAAAAGGACGCAACACATATAACAAAAAACAAAACCTAGAGGAAATGAAGAAGGAAGAAAAAACTCCTAGTTTGCAGCAAGAGTTGGAGCAGAAAATATCGGGGATTGAAGGTGTGACCACGGAACAGCGAGTCTACCTAAGCCGAGTACTAGAGGGATGTAAGGAAGTATTCTCCAGCCGGCCGGGACTAAACACAAAATATATGTGCCACCTGGAAGTGTCGAACCCAGCTCCTTTTTACTGTAAATCATATCCGGTCCCGTACAGCCATCGGGAAGCAGTTAAGGAGGTGCTAGACCAGATGCTAGAATGGGGCGTCATAGAGTGCGCTCGTTCCGATATAATTAATCCAGTGGGGGTCGTTAAGAAGGAGAATAAGGGGGTAAGGCTCTGCCTAGACGCGGGGCGCGTCAATCAAGTTCTGGTGTGGATCATGAGTCTCCTGCCCCCATGGAGGAGCTAATTCAGCGATTTGAAGGATGCAAGTACCTAACATCTTTGGACTTGACAGCTTCATACTGGAAGACACCATTGACGGAGCCATCAAAGAGATATACCGCATTTATGTATAATGGTAGTATATATTGGTTCACGCGTCTACCGTTCGGCCTATCTGTATCCGTTAGCCAGTTTATTCGTGGTCTGGAGGTAGTACTTGGTCCTGATGTTTTATCATGGGCAACGGTATATGTGGACGATTTGGTGATAGCGACGCCATATTTTGAAGAACATTGTACTAAACTGTAAATTATTTTAAGTCGTCTTAAGGAGGGAGGCCTTACGGTCAATTTGGAAAAATCAGTATTTCTTTCCAAAAATTTAATTTTCTAGGCCATCACATCACCCTGAAGGTATACAAGTGTCTCCGGAAAAAACTGAGGCCATAAGAAGCATCTACAAGCGTTCCTGGGCCTTATCAATTTTATAGGAAATTTAATAAGGAGCATGCCGAACTAATAGCGCCACTCCTTCCTCTGACACAAAAGAATAGTCTGTGGCACTGGACGCATGTTGAAGAAGAGGCTTTTGAAAAAATCAAAGCTAGCTTTCTTACCAGCGTGATGCTAATACATCCTAACTTATCAGAGCCATTATACATCGCATGCGACGCGTCATCCTGTGCACTGGGAGCAGTATTGTTCCAGTTAGATATCTGGGGGCAACAGCGTCCAATAGCTTTTGCCAGTAGGGCTTTACACGATGCGGAGACGAGATATACCGTTACGGAGCTAGAGAAACTGGTAATTACCTTTTCGTGTCAGAAGTTTAGGGTGTATGTTTATGGTCATCACACTACTCTACTAACGGATCACAAGGCACTCTCCCTCCTAAAAAAAAATGCAGGCCTCTACATGGCCGGATTACTAGATGGGTGCTACTACTCCAAGAGTACAATTTGCAAGTTAAATACGTACCTGTTTGGGATCAAGTGGTACCCGATACTCTATCAAGATGTCCACCCCAACAAACAACAAACAAACTCTCAACGCGACAGAGGAAGGAGAGTTCCAGTTGATGAGCTTGGTCGTGGGGAAGGGGCGCCTGAATAGGAAATAACTTTAATATGTCAAGCGGCACCAACAGGGGCAGGAACAAGATACGCGACTTGCCAAGGTTATTGAAATGTTAAGGGGGACCGGTACATCAGTAGAGTTAAACAAACAGTACCAAATATATAAGGAGGTCCTATTCAAATGGGTGGAAAGATTTTAGAGTTAGAAGGTATGTATTCCAGAGGGTAGGGTGCAAGTTAACACAGTAGAAATAACTTGAGGAGATACCATTTTATTAATATTGACAGTAAACATATTACAAGCACAACAATAGTAGAATATAAGATTTTGGTCGTCTTGTACACAGACGGCATAGGGGCCTACATACTTGCTTATCTCACAGACTATGACCAACCAAACCTAAAGAAAATGATGATTCATTTTCTCATCAATGAAAATTCTGGCAGCTCATAGAAAAGGCAGGAGTATGCTAACAACATATATATATATATATATATGAGCTCTCTCTGGTTATGTGGTTTAACAAGTTAAATTATTCGTAGAGGCTGGTGGCATTATACCGGCCAGCTCGCTGTTCATAGTCAACATGTGTCTGGCCTTCATCACCCAGCCTACGAGTGCATGCAACAATAACGTTACCTATAGGCTTAATACAAAATACATAATTAAAGATTCTAACACTATATGCTCAAATGGAGTAGCAATTACCACAACGCTTCAAAACAATACACCTATCAAATAACTAAGAGAATATCCCCAGGAGTCTAGCCTGTTTCTGACCTACTACCAGTATTCATGACCTAAACAACTCGCAACACTATACTGTGTTGCGTGATCTAATAGCGGAGATTTCTTGCGCGCTTTCCTCGGGTTCCCCTCGATCAAACGCATTTTAATCGGCCCAAGCGTGAACTTCCTGGTGAACGTACCCGCCATGAGCTACTAGCTAATAAATTGGAGGGTACCAGCATGAGATAATCAGCTGCGCACCCACACGCTTCCAGTGATCGAGCGCCAGTGAGGTACCAGTATTGAACCAGCACTGCACCAGCAGGAGAATGTCAGCACCGTACCAGCATGCTCCCAGTGATCGAGCGCCAGCCAGGTACTAGTGTTGAACCAGCACTGCACCAGCAGGAGATTATCAGCACCGTACCAGCAGGAGATTATCAGCCACGTACCCGCATGCTCCCAGTGAGTGAGCGCCAGTGAGGTACCAGTGTTGAACCAGCTCTGCACCAGCAAGAGAGTATCAGCCCCGTACTGGCAGGAGACCGGTTTCTAAAGATGTAGACAATTTATCAAGGCACGTGTGGCGAGGGCTAGCTACGGTGGCCCCAAGGTTTCCTTTCTAGCGATGCCATGGCGACTATGCACGGCAACGACTATCCACTGTATAACCGGAGAACACTGCCAACATTTAGAGACTGTGGAATAGTAGATCTAAGACATAGTGTCTTTCTCCCGTGTTGATAGTCGTAAAATAGGTCTAACACTCTTTTAGAACAGTCGCCTAATTCTCCCAGATGGAAACTAACTAAAAAAAGATATGAGGGGTGGAAGGCAAAGCCAGACTCGCTTCGTGAAGAGTGCGCATGAGCAGGCATCGAAGAAAGAGGAAGGGGAAAAGAAGACATATAAACGTCAGATATTACCCCTCTTCCGAGTAATTACTAGAGGCTCGTTAGGATCAAATAAGATAATAAGCATTGGGCAAAACCAAGAGGTATCCAAACAATAGCCAAAGGTAATTAGAACTATATGCACCAGCAAAAGGTTACATACCAGTACACTTGTGGGAGCTAACTGATGTTAGCTCGGCACAATGTGAGTATCTTTCTTGTGAGCATTCTTCGTGTGAATATTTTTCGTGTGGGCGTTTTTCCTTGTGAGTTTTTTCCCTGTGAGTATTTATGACCATGGGGTTTTTCTGTCCGGAATTTTCATGTCACTTTTATCGTTTGCGATTTATTCCGGTCACCGCAGACGTGTGTCGGCTTAACTCCTTATAATGTTAAAAGTGTATAATCTTTGTCTAACACAAAATAAACACTAGATTAGTGGTTTCCAACCTGGGGGCGATCGCCCCCAAAGTGGGCTATTTGGGTTATCATGGGGGCAATAAATAGGTGGGGGCGATTTGGGGGCGATGAGTATTCAAAGGGGGAAAAATTAAAATAGTACTGTACAGTAGAAGTTGCCGGGTAGCACGAGACACTGGCTATTCTCAGCCGGCGAGTTCACTGCACTCACCCCTCTCCACAGTGCCCATCTGTTGTGGTTCAGCGCAGCCGACTGGTGACTCAACCCCCTCCCCCTCCTAACCCTACATTCATCTTCAGTCTTCACTAGCCTTTGTGTGCCTCACCATCAGTTTTTGTGCGTGTCTTTTCTGTTTTTGAGCGTTTGTTTTGAAGTATAGAAACTCATGCTCAATGGATTCAAAAAGGAAGAAGTGTCGTCAATTCTCACCTGAGTATTTAAAATTCGGCTTTATCACGTCACCGCAAAATGTGCAGTTTCCACATTGTCTTTTGTGTGATAAAACATTTACTAGTAATGAAACCATGAAGCCTTCGCTAATTAAAGAACATTTATCAAGAGTACACAGTGATAAAGTGAGTAAAGAACTTAGTTATTTTCAACACCTCAAAGCTAAAGCTGTTAAACGGCCTAATGTGAGTGAATTATTCAAAAAACGAGAAACCGATCTTGACAAAATTCTTCTTGCTTCTTATGAGGTGTCTTTATTGATCGCTAAATGTGGTAAACCTCACACAATTGGCGAAACTCTTGTTTTACCGGCTACCAAAAAAATTGTTGAAATCATGCTAGGCGAGGGCCCTAGTAATAAGATAAGTCAATTGGTTCCTTTGAGCAACAATACTGTTTCCAGGCGAATTGACGAAATGGCCACAGACGTTGAATCCAAACTTACCAATTTGTTGAAAAAAAGTAAATTTGCATTGCAGATTGATGAATCAACTGTGATTTATAACATAGCAATTTGATTAGTTTATGTGAGGTTTATCAATGAACAAAAGGAAGTTACCGAGGAAATGTTGTTTGCTAGAACTTTGATCACTGATACGAAGGGATCGTCGATTTTTAAAGTGGTATAAGATTATTTTGAGGAAAAAGAGATTTCCCTAACAAACGTGAGCGCTTGCTCAACAGACGGTGCTCCTGCCATGTCAGGTCGTCATGCTGGGTTTCTAGCCCACCTTAAGAAAGAAGTGCCAGAGGTCATCACTATTCACTGTGTCATTCATCGTCAACACTTAGCTGCGAAAAAATTGAGTGGTGTCCTGCATGAAACCCTACAACTGGTCATTACTGGTGTTAACAAGATTAAAGCTAATTCCCTCAATGACCGTCTGTTCGGACAACTTTGCGATGGAAATTATGAGGAATTCGAACGCTTGCTTCTACACACGGCCGTGAGGTGGCTTTCCAAAGGAAACTGTTTGCGCCGTTTCTTCGAATTATTTGACACGGTTACTGAGTTTCTCGACACGTCTGATCCTGTTTTAAGTGAGAATTTGAAGCAACGCAAGTTGGAACTTGCGTACCTTACAGATATTTTTGAAAAAATGAACGAAGTCAATATAAGGCTTCAAGGAAACAAGATGAACCTTATCAAGGCCAAAGGAATTATTTCATCATTCATCACCAAGTTTGATATTCACAAGGTAAATATTGGTCGTAAAGAGCTGATTCAGTTTCCGACCCTTAAAAAGTGTTCAGTGTCATCTAACGGGACTCCTGAACTCCCAGAAGACCAAATCCTAGTTTTTACTGATCACCTTGACCAGTTAAAAACTAACATGGAGTTAAGATTTGAAGATTTGACCAAGTTACAAATTCCTGATTGGATTCTAGATCCATTCTCGTTTGAAGCTGTGGATAAGCTTGATAATTCTTTGTAGACAGAGTTTTTAGATCTGAAGTATGACTGTGAAGCGAAAATCATTTTCAAGCAGAGCGGTTACGAGTTAGGCTGGGTGAAGATTATGGACACTTATCCACAACTGTGGGGAAAAATTGAACCACTTCTCATCTCGTTCCCGTCAACATATTTAGTTGAAAAAGGATTTAGTTCTGTTGTCCAGCTCCTCACAAAACAAAGAAATAAGTTGGACATTTGCCTCAAAGGAGACTTGCGCCTGAACATGATGAACATAAAGCCGGATATTCAAGCTTTAACTGAAATCCACCAAGCACAAGGCAGCCATTGAAAAGGTAAAACAAAATAATAACAAATTTTCAAACTTTCATTTATTTTTTCAAATTTTAACTGTCAACTTTATTAATTTTTCCAGATTCCAATTTAAAAATGAAAACATGTACTCCTGTTTTTTAAATGTACATCAATGATCTTAGTTAATTATTTCACTTATTTGTTATTAAAAAAAAATCTGTAAAAAATGTACATTTTTTTCCTATTTTATTCAAGAGTGACCGGATAAAACTGCTTTGGTTGTTTTTATATACGGTAGTAAAATTGTTTATTATAATAAAACTGCTTTATTATTTACACCTTACTTCAAATTAAAATTAGGCATACAATGAAAATGAAAAGTGGGCGATAGGTGTTAGTCAACCTCCAGAAAGGGAGATGGGCCACAAAAGGTTGGGAACCACTGCACTAGATAATGTGTTAGACTATACTAAATCGTTATATTTCATATATAATTATATAACTACAATTTAATCAATCCCAAATATCTTATAATTATTATTTAAAATACCAACACATTTTAAGAATCTTGGTTAGGCGAGATATAGTCACATTTTAGACTTGTAAATATTTTATATTGCTGTACAATCATTAAATAAAATACCTATAATTGTAATATATTGTGTAAAAGGTAGGGGGACAAGATCTCATTACACAATAATGGCTTGCCATGCACTACAAAGTACCAAGGCCCTACTGATGGGAAATGACAAATGTACTTTTATTATTCATGGCTTGGCCCATATAAACAAAGATTTACAAATTGGCAATAACAAAACCTGAGATAAATTATTCATTAATTTGTCAAAAATACAAGATACAAAGATGAAATTACACCTAGTCCTTAAGGAACTTTGAAGTTTAATGTAAGCTGAGATTAGTTTAGCTTACAAATATAATCTAGAACCAAGAGCGAAGAAAAAACATTTTTTTGGGGGGGGAGTTCAATTTTAAGAAAAACGCTTAAAACCATTTTGAAATATTTTGAATTGAAGAAATACAAGTAAAATATAAACTACAAATAAATCAATAATTCTTCTCGGGAGGTAAAAAGCTATTTTCATCATCAACACTCTTATGGTATACATTTTAAACAAAATCGTAGAGGAGCTTTCGAGAAACACATAATTTTCAAAAACTAGTCTTCAGTAAACTACCTTTAAGCCTATCAGTTACAATTAATATAATTAAATGGCATGAATCTGATCAAATACAAATATGTATTACTATGTTGCATTGTTCTGATCAATTATCTATGATCAATTACAAATGCTGTCAAAGTATGACCCATGGTCCTAACCAAATACAACTATGAAGTATGTTTCTGATTGGTGGACGACTATGTCATGTAAGTTTTATATATAAACCAATGAGCAATTATATAAAGTAATGTAATTTAAATACATGGTTATTAACAATGAATTGCGATAAAATGTCTTGCAAGTATCATTCCTGGCTCTGATCAATGACCAAATGTTATGTAGGTAGGATTATTATCTTTGATAAGTGATGGAAACTGTGGTATAAGTATTATTATCTTTGATAAGTGATGGAAAATGTGGTATAAGTATTATTATCTTTGATAAGTGATGGAAACTGTGGTATAAGTATTATTATCTTTGATAAGTGATGGAAACTGTGGTATAAGTATTATTATCTTTGATAAGTGATGGAAAATGTGGTATAAGTATTATTATCTTTGATAAGTGATGGAAACTGTGGTATAAGTATTATTATCTTTGATAAGTGATGGAAAATGTGGTATAAGTATTATTATCTTTTATAAGTGATGGAAACTGTGGTATAAGTATTATTATCTTTGATAAGTGATGGAAAATGTGGTATAAGTATCATGCATAACGTTGATTAAATGTCATGAAAGTATCGACTCTGATTGATTCATGTTGTAGAGTATAATGTATGCTTATGATCAATTAATTTAATACAAGTAGAATGCATGCATCTGATCAATCATAACATTTCATGTTAGTACGAGGCCTGGCTCTTATTAATGATAAAATATAACGAGAGCCTCAATTAAATGATTAAAGGTCATGCATTCAAATTTTGTGTAAGTATGAACTACGATCAAATGCCAGTTAGGTATGAGTCATATATCTGGTTAATGAATAGTGATAAGATGGTTTGTAGGTCTCATACCTGTCTTTGATCAAATGCATGATTCATGACTGAGCGAAAATTTGTAAATATCATGCGTGACACTGATTTATGGATATCGTGGAAGTATTATTTATGACTATGCTCAATGAACGAAGATCTACCACTGGCTTTGGTCAATGAATGAATGTCTTGTAGGGGTCTGAACAATAATCTAACAAATTCATATCTTCGATCACTGATCGATGTCATGAGATTTGATATATGACTGATGCACAAATGTGGTATAAGTAAAATGCATGGCTCCGATTAATGATGACTTTACCAAGCTAGTGTGTTTGTAAAATCCTCAGAGTGAGATAATGTGTATATATCCCGGCAGACGTAGAAGTGTGAGGAGGAAGGACGGGAATTTGTCCAGGTGCGATTCATTACTCTAATTATTGAATGTTATTTAATTATAGTGAGAGTGTTATGCAAATCTCAGATCAAGTAATATAATTAATAGTTGGGTAATTTGAAAGACTCTAAATAATGAACCATGGGAGAATAGCATTTAAATATGATTCTTAGGTCTAATCAATGAATGAAGTTAATGTAAGTATGATTTCTAGATCTTATCAACTATAAATTGTCTTCTACCATTTAATGAGTGATTTATTAGGTATTGATCACCTCAGGTTTGTATTTGAGATATGAGCACAGTGACTATAGTTTATAATAAGTGACTCACCAGAGATTGATCTCCTCAGGTCTGTATTTGGGATATGAGCACAGTGACTGTAGTTAATAATGAGTGGCTCACCAGGGATTGATCTCCTTTGGTCTGTATTTGAGATATGAGCACCGTGACTATAGTTAATAATGAGTGACTCACCAGGGCTTGATCACCTCAGGTTTGTATTTGGGATATGAGTAGAGTGACTGTAGTTAATAATGAGTGGCTCACCAGGGATTGATCTCCTCAGGTCTGTATTTAAGATATAAGTAAAATGAATGAACATAATAATGAGTGACTCACCAGGGCTTGATCACCTCAGGTTTGTATTTGGGATATGAGTAGAGTGACTGTAGTTAATAATGAGTGGCTCACCAGGGATTGATCTCCTCAGGTTTGTATTTGGGATATTAGTACAGTGACTGTAGTTAATAAAGAGTGACTCACCAAGGCCTGATCTCCTCATGTCTGTATTTAAGATATAAGTACAATGAATGAACATAATTATGAGGGAATCACCAGGGCTTGATCACCTCAGGTTTGTATTTGGGATATGAGTACAGTGAGTGTAGTTAATAAAGAGTGGCTCACCAGGGATTGACCTCCTCAGGTCTGTATTTGGGATATGAGCACAGTTACTGTAGTTAATAATGAGTGGCTCACCAGGGATTGACCTCCTCAGGTCTGTACTTGGGATATGAGCACTGAGCACAGTGACTGTAGTTAATAATGAGTGACTCACCAGGGATTGATCTCCTCAGGTCTGTGTATGGGATATGAGTACAGTGACTGTAGTTAATAAAAAGTGACTCACCAGGGCTTGATCACCTCAGGTTTGTATTTGGGATATGAGCACAGTGACTTTAGTTAATAATGAGTGGCTCACCAGGAATTGACATCATCTAGTCTGTATTAGGGATATGATCATTGAGAACAGTAACTGTAGTTAATAATGAGTGACTCACCAGGGATTGATCTCCTCAGGTTTGTATTTGGGATATGAGTAGAGTGACTCTAGTTAATAATGAGTGGCTCACCAGGGATTGATCTCCTCAGGTTTGTATTTGGGATATGAGCACAGTGACTGTAGTTAATAATGAGTGACTCACCAGGGATTGCTTCCTCAGGTCTGTATTTGATATATGAGTACAGTAAATGTAGTTAATAATGAGTGACTCACCAGGGCTTGATCTCCTCAGGTCTGTATTTGAGATATGAGTACAGTGACTGTAGTTAATAATGAGTGACTCACCAGGGATTGATCTCCTTAGGTCTGTATTTGAGATATGAGTACAGTGACTGTAGTTAATAATGAGTGACTCACAAGGGATTAATCTCCTAAGGTCTGTATTTGAGATATGAGTACAGTGGCTGTAGTTAATAATGAGTGACTCACCAGGGCCTGATCTCCTCATGTCTGTATTTAAGATATGAGTACAATGAATGAACATAATAATGAGTGATTCACCAGGGCTAGAACACCTCAGGTATGTATTTGGGATATGAGTACAGTGAGTGTAGTTAATAATGAGTGACTCACAAGGGATTGACCTCCTCAGGTCTGTACTTGGGATATGAGCACTGAGCACAGTGACTGTAGTTAATAATGAGTGACTCACCAGGGATTGATCTCCTCATGTCTGTATTTAAGATATGAGTACAATGAATGAACATAATAATGAGTGACTCACCAGGGATTGATCTCCTCAGGTCTGTATTTAGGATATGAGTACAGTGACTGTAGTTAATAATGAGTGACTCACCAGGGTTTGATCTCCTCAGGTTGCTATTTGGGATATGAGTACAGTGACTGTTGTTAATAATGAGTGACTCACCAGGGATTGATCTCCTCGGGTCTGTATTTGGGATATTAGTACAGTGACTGTAGTCAATAATGAGTGACTCACCAGGGATTGATCTCCCCAGGTTTGTATTTGGGATATTGTTACAGTGACTTAGTTAATAATGAGTGACTCACCAGGGATTGATCTCCTCAGGTGTGTATTTGAGATATTAGTACACTGACTGTAATTAATAATGAGTGGCTCACCAGGGATTGATCTCCTCATGTCTGTATTTGGGATATTATTACGGTGACTGTAGTTAATAATGAGTGACTCACCAGGGATTGATCTCCTCAGGTTTGTATTTGGGATAGGAGTACAGTTACTGTAGTTAATAATGAGTGACTCACCAGGGATTGATCTCCTCAGGTTTGTTTTTGGGATAGGAGTACAGTGACTGTAGTTAGTAATGAGTGACTCACCAGGGATTGACCTCCTCAGGTCTGTATTTAAGATATGAGTACAGTGACAGTAGTTGATAATGAGTGACTCACCAGGGATTGATCTCCTCAGGTCTGTATTTAGGATATGAGTACAGTGACTGTAGTTAATAATGAGTGACTCACCAGGGCTTGATCTCCTCAGGTTTGTATTTGGGATGGGAGTACAGTGACTGTAGTTAATAATGAGTGAGTCACCAGGGTTTGATCTCCTTAGGTTGCTATTTGGGATATGAGTACAGTGACTGTAGTTAATAATGAGTGACTCACCAGGGATTGATCTCCTCGGGTCTGTATTTGGGATATTAGTACAGTGACTGTAGTCAATAATGAGTGACTCACCAGGGATTGATCTCCCCAGGTTTGTATTTGGGATATTATTACAGTGACTTAGTTAATAATGAGTGACTCACCAGGGATTGATCTCCTCAGGTGTGTATTTGAGATATTAGTACAGTGACTGTAATTAATAATGAGTGGCTCACCAGGGATTGATCTCCTCAGGTCTGTATTTGGGATATTATTACAGTGACTGTAGTTAATAATGAGTGACTCACCAGGGATTGATCTCCTCAGGTTTGTATTTGGGATAGGAGTACAGTGACTGTAGTTAATAATGAGTGACTCACAAGGGATTGACCTCCTCAGGTCTGTATTTAGGATATGAATACAATGACTGTAGTTAATAATGAGTGGCTCACCAGGGATTGACCTCCTCAGGTCTGTATTTAGGATATGAGTACAGTGACTGTATTTAATAATGAGTGACTCACCATGGATTGATCTCCTCAGGTTTGTATTAGGGATAGGAGTACAGTGACTGTAGTTAATAATGAGTGACTCACCAGGGATTGATCTCCTCAGGTTTGTATTTGGGATAGGATTACAGTTACTGTAGTTAATAATTAGTGACTCACCAGGGATTGATCTCCTCAGGTTTGTATTTGGGATAGGAGTACAGTGACTGTAGTTAGTAATGAGTGACTCACCAGGGATTGACCTCCTCAGGTCTGTATTTAAGATATGAGTACAGTGACAGTAGTTAATAATGAGTGACTCACCAAGGATTGATCTCCTCAGGTCTGTATTTAGGATATGAGTACAGTGACTGTATTTAATAATGAGTGACTCACCAGGGATTGATCTCCTCACGTTTGTATTTGGGATATTAGTACAGTGACGTTAGTTAATAATGAGTGACTCACCAGAGCATGATCTCCTCAGGTCTGTATTTAGGATAGGAGTACAGTGAATGTAGTTAATAATGAGTGACTCACCAGGGATTGATCTCCTCGGGTCTGTATTTGGGATATTAGTACAGTGACTGTAGTTAATAATGAGTGACTCACCAGGGATTGATCTCCTCGGGTCAGTATTTGGGATATTAGTACAGTGACTGTAGTTAATTATGTGTGACTCACCAGGGCTTGATCTCCTCAAGTGTGTATTTGAGATATTAGTACAGTGACTGTAGTTAGTAATGAGTGACTCACCAGGGATTGATCTCCTCAGGCTTGTATTTGGGATATTAGTACAGTGACTGTAGTTAGTAATGAGTGACTCACCAGGGATTGACCTCCTCAGGTCTGTATTTAAGATATGAGTACAGTGACAGTAGTTAATAATGAGTGACTCACCAGGGATTGATCTCCTCAGGTCTGTATTTAGGATATGAGTACAGTGACTGTATTTAATAATGAGTGACTCACCAGGGATTGATCTCCTCACGTTTGTATTTGGGATATTAGTACAGTGACGTTAGTTAATAATGAGTGACTCACCAGAGCATGATCTCCTCAGGTCTGTATTTAGGATAGGAGTACAGTGAATGTAGTTAATAATGAGTGACTCACCAGGGATTGATCTCCTCGGGTCTGTATTTGGGATATTAGTACAGTGACTGTAGTTAATAATGAGTGACTCACCAGGGATTGATCTCCTCAGGTGTATATTTGAGATATTAGTACAGTGTCTGTAGTTAATAATGAGTGACTCACCAGGGATTGATCTCCTCAGGCTTGTATTTGGGATATTAGTACAGTGACTGTAGTTAATATAGAGTGACTCACCACGGATTGATCTCCTCGGGTCAGTATTGTGGATATTAGTACAGTGACTGTAGTTAATAATGAGTGACTCACCAGGGATTGATCTCCTCAGGTTTGTATTTGGGATATTATTACATTGACTGTAGTTAATAATGAGTGACTCACCAGGGATTGATCTCCTCGGGTCAGTATTTGGGATATTAGTACAGTGACTGTAGTTAATTATGTGTGACTCACCAGGGCTTGATCTCCTCAGGTTTGTATTTGGGATATTATTACATTGACTGTAGTTAATAATGAGTGACTCACCAGGGATTGATCTCCTCAGTTGTGTATTTGAGATATTAGTACAGTGACTGTAGTTAATAATGAGTGACTCACCAGGGATGTATCTCCTCAGGTTTGTATTTGGGATAGGAGTATAGTGACTGTAGTTCATAATGAGTGACTCACAAGGGATTGATCTCCTCAGGTTTGTATTTGGGATATTATTACATTGACTGTAGTTAATAATGAGTGACTCACCAGGGATTGATCTCCTCAGGTTTGTATTTGCGATATTATTACATTGATTGTAGTTAATAATGAGTTACTCACCAGGGATTGATCTCCTCAGGTGTGTATTTGAGATATTAGTACAGTAACTGTAGTTAATAATGAGTGACTCACCAGGGATTGATCTCCTCAGGTCTGTATTTAGGATAGGAGTACAGTGACTGTAGCTAATAAAGAGTGACTCACCAGGTCTTGATCTCCTCGGGTCTGTATTTCACCTTGGGAATGGGCTGCCCACTGTGCACAAACAAACAACTCTTCAAAGCCAACTGATATGACTCGATGCCACCCACCTTTCTTATCAACAGTTAATAACCATATTTACTGTTAGTTCCTTGATAAGCCCTACTCGAGGGAAGCTTTCAAGGGAGAGTTTATTAATTACAAACAGAGATACTACATCCTTATTGGTTCTAGCCTGAAAGCTATGAAACAACGTCCCCTAGGCAAGTAACACTCTACACTCATGTACACTACTAAGCACAACTTGTTTCATATGGTGTATTAGGGGGAGTGGAATTGTATTCATTGGAATAATATCCACAAAAACTGGAATTTTATCCATTACAATATTTTTGTAAAAAGCCGCTTTTGTGAAAAATGGGAATTGTATCCACTGGAATTATATCCACAAAAACTGGAATTGTATCCACTCGGAATGGTATCAATTCTAATAGTTTTGTAAAAAAACTGCTTTTGTGAAGAATTGGAATTGTATCCACTGGAATTATATCCACAAAAACTGGAATTGTATCCACTCGGAATGGTATCCATTCCAATAGTTTTGTAAAAAACTGCTTTTGTGAAAAATTGGAATTGTATCCACTGGAATTATATCCACAACAACTGGAATTGTATCCACAAATGGCCGACTTAAGGTTTAACAGAAGGAACGTTTAACGTAAAAACTTTGTCACACTTCTAGTAGAGGGCAGCAGGATGGAATCTTCTTAACTTACTAATTGTATACTAGAGTGCAGCCTTGTCTAAAAATATTTTCTTAAACATGAAGTATTCATTCTCTTTAAAGATTGCACTGCATACTAGAAAATTAATTTGCAATCTTATTTAACTGGTAAAATTCTTTTTTTTCAGGTCAATACATTTTAAAGTATGTATAGACTTCTATAATTTTAAAGAGATAAATCAATTATTTTATTTGGCAACAGACTTTAACCACTATGTTACAAAATTATTATTGAAAATATTGCTTTAATTTATTCAAATCTAGTGAGAAACGAGACACTGTTTATGAATTCTGGCAAGAATTTTATTAATTTGAATTGGCAGCACTGCTTTTCTCGTGTCGTATGCTTAGTGAACTCTAGTGATAAGAAGAATCGAGTAAAAGTAGTAGATTACACCTTTTGTGTATCGTAATCGGCTGTACTCGATTCTTCCAGAAATACTCAAGAAAAAATATTTGGGCCGTGTTCTTCTTCTAGTTGCTCCCCCCCTTTTTTTTATCCTAAGATATAATACACAATATTGGGTTTCTCGCGTAAATATATGTACTTGTATGGTACTTGTGTACTTTCAGTGCTGGCCTGTTACAGGTCCTACGACTGTTGGCCAGCACTATAATAAAGGAGATTGAAATTATTATTAGAGTTTACCAACATTTTTTTTATTTATTACTATTGAAGTTTACCGACGTATCGACACAAGAAACATCATTAAGATTCCTTTACTCATTTTAATATGCACAGCAATATCCATAATTTCAACACTTTTTTTTAACAACCTGTATATACGTGTGTGCATATGAGTGTAATTTATTTTAAAATAAAGAAGTCTTAAATTAAAATCATTCGATGACAATTTTCAGGGGACAGAAATAATAGCTTTGACACACATGACCCGTTCCCCTAAATTAAATTCCTGGATGCACCCCGGAACGTTAATATCAACAAAAATAATCCTGCTGTAAGTACTAAAAGGTCTTGTTTGTTTATAAAACTATTTAGAGAAAGTATTTTTTTAAATTTATTTAGCACCACGTCTTACTATCCGTTTGGGTTATACGCTTAAGTACTAATAACGCTAATGGGTGAGGGATTGGGAAGGTTCAATTTAGAGGAAGTGAACCCACATTTACGTGAAGGGAGAATGGAAAACCATCTTTGAAAAATACCCCCAGTTCACCCGACCGAGATTCGAACTTTGATCTCCCCGTTCGTAGCAATCTAGCTCAACACGAAATAGTACGTTAGCTAACTACGCCACCAAGGCGGGTGTAAGCATTTTCATTTCTTCTTACAAAACCAAAGTTATACAAATAGGTTTCATCTAATCAAAGCAACACTATTTATGCAAATTATTTATAAGCTAAACAGAATCAAGCCTACTCTATAAAAACACTTTTAACAAAGGGCCTAGGCCTATATCATTCATTACATCACCGGGAATATTTTCAATAACTCAGGTTTGGAGGTAATAGTAGTAATAAAGTGAAAGACAATTATTGTCAAGGGAAGGGTTTACCTGATCAGGATATAAATGAGGTGAGGGGAGCGGGAGTAGCTGGGCTTACAAAAAAAGATGGAAAGATAATAATGCCAAAAAGGGGTTGAGGAGGAGAGGGAGAGGTGGTTCGTATAACAGTATTCTTGAAACCACCCCGAAATTATGGATTTAAAACTACCCGTTCCCAATCTCAATCAAAATAGTGGAGCTCTCTATCTTGAACTGAATCAAAAAGTCAATCTCTCACACCCCTTAATAATAATAGTAAATATAAGTTTGTGGTTTTGTTTATGTTAATTTGATATTAATAAGAGAGTGAATAATCAATTATAAACCTTTTTAAAAACATTTACTTTTAAATATTAACAACTGTTTGTACCAGCTAAGCTAATATGGTCTCACACACACACACACACATAAGATGTTTTATCGTCCTGGCTACAACCAGATTTACCATGACTACTATCGGTGTTCGAAACTCACCGGATGTTTCGAGATCAGTTTGCCTAAATTATTTTCCTCTTTATCTACACGCAAATGTAGATACACTTTCTATAAATTCTACCTCTCATACAATTCCTAAAGTGTGAACGCGAAGTTAGTTCATAAGGATATTGAGATGTGAAGAATTGAAAAAGCAGTAGACATTTCAATCAAGACCTCTATAAATGTCTTAAAAAAACAACTTTTGATTTAATTTGTGGAGATAATTTTTTCTTTCTCGCACCGGTCGGGCAGAAAAAGTATTGCTTTCGTTAAAATAAAATTTGAAGTTTTGATAAATATCGACGTTTCATGACCCCTGAAACCGAAAAAGTTATTTTTGCGATGCCGCCAGTCTGTGTGTTTGCATCTCTGCATAGAGCCTAAGCCATTTCATCGATCAGGCTGAAACTTGATATCTATGGTTTTGATAGAGCTCCCAGAGAGGTTTTTGGAGTTAGATATCCAACCCTAAAATTAAAGGTAGTTTTATTTAACGACGTTACCTACTTGGCGAATTCAAAACGATTTTATGAAGATGGTTGCATCTTAACCTAACGCACTCAAGCATAAAATATGTGGCCTTATCTGACAGTTCTTACCCCCTCCATGACTACCCTTCCCCTATTTTGCTACCTGTGTCAGGAGGGTACAAACTCCACTCGCCTCTCGGTAAGACCAGCAGGTCAGCTTTTCAGTGATATAGATTCAAATACAACAATTTCTCGTGCTGATAACTAAGTGAGCTAAGGCACTAGACCAGTGGTTCCCAACCTTTTGTGGCCCATCTCCCCTTTCTGGAGGTTGACTAACACCTATCGCCCACTTTTCATTTTCATTGTATGCCTAATTTTAATTTGAAGTAAGGTGTAAATAATAAAGCAGTTTTATTATTATAAACAATTTTACGACCGTATATAAAAACAACCAAAGCAGTTTTATCCGGTCACTCTTGAATAAAATAGGAAAAAAATGTACATTTTTTAGATTTTTTTAAATAACAAAGAAGTGAAATTATTAACTAAGATCATTGATGTACATTTAAAATACAGGAGTACATGTTTTCATTTTTAAATTGGAATCTGGGAAAATTAAGAAAGTTGACAGTTAAAATTTGAAAAAAAAAATGAAAGTTTGAAAATTTGTTATTGTTTTATTTAACCTTTTCAATGGCTGCCTTGTGCTTGGTGGATTTCAGTTAAAGCTTGAATATCCGGCTCTATGTTCGTCAAGTTCAGGCGCAAGTCTCCTTTGAGGCAAATGTCCAACTTATTTCTTTGTTTTGTGAGGAGCTGGACAACAGAAGTAAATCCTTTTTCAACTAAATATGTTGACGGGAACGAGATGATAAGTGGTTCAGTTTTTCCCCACAGTTGTGGATAAGTGTCCATAATCTTCACCCAGCCTAACTCGTAACCGCTCTGCTTGAAAATGATTTTCGCCTCACAGTCATACTTCAGATCTAAAAACTCTGTCTACAAAGAATTATCAAGCTTATCCACAGCTTCAAACGAGAATGGATCTAGAATCCAATCAGGAATTTGTAACTTGGTCAAATCTCCAAATCTTAACTCCATGTCAGTTTTTAACTGGTCAAGGTGATCAGTAAAAATTAGGATTTTGTCTTCTGGGAGTTCAGGAGTCCCGTTAGCTGACACTGAACACTTTTTAAGGGTCGGAAACTGAATCAGCTCTTTATGGCCAATATTTACCTTGTGAATATCAAACTTGGCGATGAATGATGAAATAATTCCTTTGGCCTTGATAAGGTTCATCTTGTTTCCTTGAAGCCTTATATTGACTTCGTTCATTTTTTCAAAAATATCTGTAAGGTACGCAAGTTCCAACTTGCGTTGCTTCAAATTCTCACTTAAAACAGGATCAGACGTGTCGAGAAACTCAGTAACTGTGTCAAATAATTCGAAGAAACGGCGCAAACAGCTTCCTTTGGAAAGCCAACTCACGGCCGTATGTAGAAGCAAGCGTTCGAATTCCTCATCATTTTCATCGCAAAGTTGTCCGAACAGACGGTCATTGAGGGAATTAGCTTTGATCAGGTTGACACCAGTAATGACCAGTTTTAGGGTTTCATGCAGGACACCACTCAATTTTTTCGCAGCTAAGTGTTGACGATGAATGACACAGTGAATAGTGATGACCTCTGGCACTTCTTTCTTAAGGTGGGCTAGAAACCCAGCATGACGACCTGACATGGCAGGAGCACCGTCTGTTGAGCAAGCGCTCACGTTTGTTAGGGGAATCTCTTTTTCCTCAAAATAATCTTATACCACTTTAAAAATCGACGATCCCTTCGTATCAGTGATCAAAGTTCTAGAAAACAGCATTTCCTTGGTAACTTCCTTTTGTTCATTGATAAACCTCACATAAACTAATCAAATTGCTTTGTTATCAATCACAGTTGATTCATCAATCTGCAATGCAAATTTACTTTTTTTCAACAAATTGGTGAGTTTGGATTCAACGTCTGTGGCCATTTCGTCAATTCGCCTGGAAACAGTATTGTTGCTTAAAGGAACCAATTGACTTATCTGATTACTAGGGCCCTCGCCTAGCATGATTCCAACAATTTTTTTGGTAGCCGGTAAAACAAGAGTTTCGCCAATTGTGTGAGGTTTACCACATTTAGTGATCAATAAAGACACCTCGTAAGAAGCAAGAACACCTTTTATCAAGATCGGTTGCTCGTTTTTTAAAAGAATCCACTCACATTAGGCCGTTTAACAGCTTTAGCTTTGAGGTGTTGAAAATAACTAAGTTCTTTACTCACTTTGTCACTGTGTACTCTTGATAAATGATCTTTCATTCGCGAAGGCTTCATGGCTTCATTACTAGTAAATGTTTTATCGCACAAAAGACAATGTGGAAACTGCACATTTTGCGGTGACGTGATAAAACCGAATTTTAAATACTCAGCTGAGTATTGACGACACTTCTTCTTTTTTGAATCCATTGTGCATGAACTTCTACACTTCAAAACAAACACACAAAAACAGAAAAGACACGCACAAAAACTGATGGTGAGGCACACAAAGGCTAGTGAAGACTAAAGACGAATGTAGGTCAATGGCAAGTGTGTTATGTTGGCAGGAGGGGAGGGGGTTGAGTCACCAGTCGGCCACGCTGAACAACAACAGGTGGGGACTGTGAAGAGGGTGTAATAATTTAAACGCTAGCCTGATAAGAAATGTCTATACGCCATCGTAAGGGTGATATTATTTTAATAATTAATTATATCATTTTATAAATTAAAAGTTCTGGTGTTTTTTTTATAGTCTTTTATTTTATTTTAAATGAATAAACTGTTTACTTTTAGCTAGATATCACACGCATTTTATATTTTGATAAAAGCCCGACTATTGCGTTAAATGAATCTTAGCTATACGTGTTCTTGTCGAGAAGGAAGGATCACCAGCAGTGAGGAGATGTGCGCATTTCAAGGGGTATATCAAGCGACATTACCTTCTCGACGCTTCCTAGAAGAAAAGGGGTGAGGTCATCCAGGTGCGTCTCTTTCCACGAAAAGTGCGTTGTCTTTTTAAATAGAGACGTAGAAGGATTTCACCACACCTTACAACTCGACAGTTCTACACAAATAAATCTTACAGCCCCTCGAATATTAAATATAGTAATTTTGAATATAGATTTGAATAATAACATATTGATATGTATAATTTCATATCATTACAGTTACCCCCTAATTGCTGGAAAGATTGAACGTGTGTGATATCTAACAGCAATTACATAATGTACAAGTTTCTTATAAATACACTTAAAATTGAATATATAGAACAAAATTATTTTTAAGTACAATTGTTGAGTTAAGGTTTGTCCTCAACCATACTTTCTCTCTTGAAATTCCTTTGTTACATACAACAAAACAGAAAAGTCTTTTTTTTTACAGTGTCACACTAAAATAATATGTTTTCTTTATTTTTTTTTTAATCCAATAGCATTATTCAGAAAATCTTAGTTCTAAAATATTCAACCAAAATTACATTTTATTTACTTATTATTATTAGCACCACGTCTTACTACCCGTTCGGGTTATACGCACTTACGCTAATGTGTAATGGTAGGGTGATTGTGAGATGAAATGAGGGACCTACAGTTTAACGTGGAATCCGAACCACGGTGGGACCTGTTTATTTACTTAATACAATATATTTGACATATTTAATATAATATGTTATACAATGTAGATAAAACCCTTTTAATTGTTTTATTACACAATGTTTTAAATTATCTATCTCAATATTCATTGATCGATCCTCCTTAATCCCGTGGCTACTATTCCTTGTTCTTTAACAATGTTTTAATCAAATCAATTTGATTTTAATTAAGTTAACTTTATTTTTTTTAATAGGACTTTAATTAAATCAGTCTTTGCTCCAGCTATTTTTTTTATTTTATGGGACCCAAGACAAAATATTTGACATTCTCCTTTACATCACCGTTGAATACTTTTATCTAGTTTTGTTATTAACTATATTGTTTTAATTTGTTTACGAAACACACCAGAAAATCTCATCAAACAACTTTAATTCCTTCCCTGGTATAGGTTTAAACAAAATGAATTACGTCGACTATTATCTTACCTTTCTTCAATGACGTAGACCCACATAAATAGATTTTATGGGGCAATTCCTCCCATATATATCTATATTTATTTTGTACGACTTAACTCACCTTAAGGTATATTGGATCAACGACGGAGCTCACCTTATTTGGTGCAATTAGGATCAACGACGAATTCTTCACCTTCAACTGGTGTTATCTTCCACGAAGACTAGATATTAAACCTACGACTATTGTAGCAATTATTGCTCCAAGTCAACAGAATGGGGACAGTCAAGTATAAACATCACTTACCCAATACCACTAATCTTGCCGAGCACCTTGCGCAACGAACATCGACTACACGAACCACAAGCGAACAACTGCCAAGACTGAGCCAAGTTCCGCTCTCGCCACTAGAGACCGGCACCACCACTACCATGATCAATCCGCCCAACTTCAAGAAACGAGAAGAAGATGGTAACTGCCAGGCTTTGCCAGAATAATATAGAATGTTCTTCTGCCGGCGCGCCCCCTTCCTTTGTGCCTATCCTGTTCGATGAGTGTGCCATATAAAAGCCCATCCGTCGAGGAAGACGTCACTCTTGGACTTGGCTGCGACCATGTAGGACTAAGCGTCGGCGTAACGGACATATTATGTTAATGTAAGAATAAAATCCAATTTCGGTTTAAATGTAAATTATGGGAACTAGTCAAAATTCTTTTTAGATCTTTTATCAAATTTAATTATAAAGTATTTGCGTAAATCTTCGTCTTTTAATTTACTTTATAATGAGAGTATTGTAAAGTCAGACATTTTCTGTGTTATGGATATTAGGCATTATGCGCGAACTTTATACTCAACCAATTAACTTTATTTGTTTCTCAGTAGTATTTAGGTTAGATGAGTGTAGTGAGTGTAGTAAATATGAAAATTTGAGAGTGTTGTTAGATCAGAACTTTTCAATATTATCCATAATGATTGAAAGTCAAAAATTTCAAAATTAACTTTATTTCGTCTCTATTGCAAATGTAGCATTTTGGGTTTGGTAAACATTAAGGTGGGAAAGTGTTTGAAATATGGTGCCGAGATTTTCAATATTAGTAGAATGGAGTATTGCACTAGATTATTATATAGATCAACTTAACTTTATTTTTTTTTTTACTAGTTTCTCGATTGTTATTTTTAGGATAGTTTTGTTAATATCTATTTTGTGCCAAAATAGTAACAAATAAACAAACTTAATGGGGTAATGTTAGGAAATATCCTTGATATTTATAATAGTACTATAATCCTTGTTTAGGACATAGGCGAAGGCTATTGTGAGTTACGCTAGTAGGTTATTAGCGTTAAAGTTAAATGGTATTGACATTAGGTATTTTTGATGGAACTAAAACTTTTAGAAACATGTGGCATTTTCGCAACAACATCAAAAATGTGTTAGTTAGGAGAGATCATTTACTGTATGACGTATGATCATATTAAATTAATATTATGCATCAATATTTGTATTTACGTAATATGTTTAGGGTACATAATAAATAACGTAATGATTAGAAGGAAAAGAGTAAATATTTATGGAACAATGTTTTTATTGGATAGTATATATATAACTGAATTATTAAATGCTCTTCAAATAATATGCTTATTATTTAATAAAGTTTGGCATAAATTAAATCTAAAAGATTCTAAGACTTGAATTTATTCTATTACATAATTACGCCATATTATTCCTATGTCTAGAAAAGGTGCGAGGGATTAGCCTTCAACCTTTTTATATATTGATATGTCAGGTAACCTGTGAAGGTGGACCGTAGTTTCCCGCTACTCACAAGAGTGAGTTGCGTGCGCTGGGGACATGCTAAATGTCCAGCATTTTATTACTCACAACTTTAGGATATTCACTCTGCGCGCTCCTCTATATTCTATTTTATTTTTCTTTAACTGTTTATATTTATGTATTGAATCCCTCTAGTTTGGATCTTAGGGATTACACTATAATTCATATCATTGCATAACTACCTATCCATACCAAACGAATTTAAAACATAACCTCCTTTTCTTTAGACATCTTGCATTTATGATGGTACTTTACCATGAACGATCATTACTGGATGTCGTAAACAAATATATTTAATTCATATCGATCATTTAGATTGGCCAAACAAATTTTTTTTTAACTCTGTATCAAAGATTCTTAATACTCGTTCATTTCTTTGGCCTATAAAATTTCTTGCAAATTTTAACATTTTTATTGTTTTGTAATAGGTTCATACCTTGACTCTTGTTTGATACTGCATTTAAATTCTATCTTTAAAATTTCCCGACTGTTACTGATGAGTCGATCTTTTGATTATCATTACTTTTAAGGCACTTTTAATGAATTACATACACTACTTTTCTATGATAAGCCCTTGATAAATTATTATTATTTATCTAAACACAGCTTGTCTAGTAAAGATGACACACTTAATATAGTAACATTGAAATGCTTCCTTGTTAATACATTATTAATACAACACAAATAATTCCATTTTAATCATTCTTGCTTAACACATTGGTAGTACAACACATAATTCAATATTAATCATCTTTGCTTAATATAATATACAGAATACATAGAATTTAATATTCATAGAACCTTGAACTAATTTATTTATTATCCTTATCTCATTAAAATTATACTTAAAGTTTTACAAAATTTATGATATAATTTAAGACATGTACATAGAAAAAACTATCTTCTATTACAATATAGTCAGAGAAAGAGATAGTGTGAGATAGGTAAAAAAAAAGTGTATTCTTTTTACTTTCATGTAGAAAAATGCTATCTGCCTTACTGGCCATTATAGTTGTTTACTTTAAACTTTTTTCTTTGTCAAAGGAATCCTTTTTTTTTCTGAGAATTGAATATGATGGACAAGGGTTACTCTCCATCTTTTTTTTCTTTCTCTGCTTTGTAACAATACATTTTCTTAGGAAATATTCGTCGTATTTTTTAGTAACTACTAACGTTGATATACATTCAACGCTACAAATCTGCGTAGGATTTCTAGTAACTACAAACCTAAGTTGCATTTAGTTACAAAGTAAATGCATTTCTTCTTTGTGTACAGACCTAGGGTTCAATTCTGAACACCTATTACATATTAAAATTATATGATATGAAACTCTCTTTATTTTGACATAACAATGAAATTTGTCAGGCGATTGTGGAATCAATGGACAACATTAATATATATATTAATTATGATTTGCTCATTTTTTATAATAAGGTCTTAATTCAGTCAAATTGTAGTTGCCTTTTATTTGTAACGTAACTGGGTCTCGCACTAGATAAACATTATGACCAATTTGTTTTATAACCTCAAAAGGTCCCTTGAATAAAAGAAAGAATTTATTTATCTCTTTATTCAGGCTGGACGATTGTTTATGTGATTTTACCAACACGAGTTGCCCTATTTCATATTTGATAGGCTTAGATATATTTTTATTATGATATTGAGTTCGTCTTTCTGCTGCACTTCTTAATTTTCTATAGCCAAGTAAAGTTTTGTTTCTCTATCCGGTTCTGTCCTAGGTGGAAAATTAAATATTTCTTCTAGTTTTCTACTAGGTCTTATCCCTTTCATTAGCTCTAGTGGGGTATATCCGGTACTTTCATGAGTTACACTATTTAAACAATCTTCTATTCTTGTAACATAGGAAGCCCATGAGGCATGGTTCTGGTGGCAGAACAGTCTTAAGAATCGTCCAATCTCTCTATTAGCCCTTTCCACACCGTTACTTTGAGGGTGATATATAGATGTGTATTTTACAACTATCCCTTCTTTTGCCATAGCTTCACGCCACTTTTTTCCTACGAACTGTGAGCCATGATCTGATACTATTGTTTGTGGTTTACCTACATCATTAAAATAGCTTTTGATTATTTTATTTGTAATAATAGTTGCAGTAGCCCTTCTGATCGAATATAGTTTTATATATATTGGTACAGATGTCTAAAACGACGAAAATAAATTGCACACCCCTAACACTGGAAGGGAGTGGGCCGAATAGATCAACAAATACTAGTTTTAGTGGCTCGTCTGTCAATATATTTTTCACCAAACCCTCATATTTAACATTTGGAATTTTACTTTTTTGGCATATATTCACAACTACGCAATTCTTTTGCAATTGACTTGTACATTTGTGGAAAATTACATGATTCTTGTAATACCTTTTGACACTTTTTAACTCCCACGTGTCCATATTGCTGATGAACACTATCAATTACTACCTCAATTAATTTTTTAGGAATACAGATGGTCCAAATGTGTGTTGACAAGGTTCTTTTAAATAATAAATTATCATGAATTTGGTATCGATCTTGAATTTCTATTTTGGGGTTATTTTTTTCTAATTCTTCAAACACCAACTTAAGTCTAGGGTCCTCTTTTTGTAGGGTTGGCAATTCCTGTTTGATTTTCCTATCCTGTTCACTACTGGTATTTTTTCTTTGTGCTAATATCTTAAACTCTGAATCAGTGGCGTGTTTAACCACTCCTTGTGCTGGATACCGTGAAATTGTATCTGGTACAGTGTGCTCAACACCTGGGACGTATTGAATATTCAAATTGTATTCTTGAAGTAATAAGATCCATCGAGTTAGTCTACCATGCAAAAGTTTACACTTATTTATAAAAATAAGAGCCTTATGATCAGTATATAAATTTGTGGGTCTCCCATGAATATAAATTCGGAATTGTTGGCATGCAAATACTATTGCTAATAGTTCCTTTTCTGTGATTGTGTAGTTTAGTTCAGGGCCGTTTAGCACCCTACTAGCAAAGGCTATTGGTCTGTGATCACCCTGTTCGTCTAGTTGAAAGAGCTCAGCTCCTATTGCTTCTCCCGATGCATCTGTTGCAACGCACATTGGTTTACTTAAATCAGGTTGTTTTAACATCACGGTATTAATGAATTGTTGTTTTATCCTTAGCATTGCAGCATCCTCTACCTCTCCCCAGAACCATTCTTCCTTCTTTCTAATTAATCGTAACAAGGGGTATACAAGATCAGAGTGATGTTTAGTAAATTTTCTATAGTAATTTATCAGTCCTAAAAATGCCTGAAGTTGTTTCTTATTCCTTGGTGTAGGAAATTCTCTAATTGCTTTTGTTTTTGCTGGGTCTGCAGAAATCCCACCTGCGGAGATTACGTGACCTAGGAAATTGACTTCTTTGCATAAAATTGATGACTTATGTAGATTAACAGTCATTCCCCCTTCCTGAAGTTTTTTTAATACCATGCTAAGTTGTTCGATATGCTCTTCGTATGTTTTTGATGCTATTAAAATATCGTCTACATATAAGGTTACAAAATTAAGTACTTCTTCTCCCAGGACGGCTTCTAACCCTCTTATAAATTTACTGGTTGAGACGCATAATCCAAATGGCATTCTTTTAAAGCAATACGTTCTTCCATTATACATAAATGACGTATACTTTCGTGATTTCTGTTCTAATTCAATTTGCCAGAACGATGATACAAGGTCTAGTGAGGTTAAGTACTGACATCCATCAAACTTCTGTATTAATTCACTGGCAGGGGCGGGGGTTTCATTATCATTTATCAGGATTTGATTTACTCGTCTAGCGTCTAAACATAGCCTAACCCCCCATCTTTTTTGTTTACAACCACTATTGGATTTATTATCTATGAGCTACACCGCTCAATGATGTCCCAGTTCATCATGTGATTTAAAGTCTCTTCTACAGCCTGCCGTTGACTGTATGGTACAGGATACGATCTACAGTTAAAGGGTTCTTGGTTTGACACCTGTAATTGACATTTTTAAAATTTGTTTAGCCCTGGTTTTTTAGAAAATATATCTTTAAACTGCCACATCACTTCAAGTAATTTCTGTTTGCGTTCAATAGGAATTTCTACCATCTGGCCTATTTTATCTTCTATTTCCCCCCAGGGTATCTTTGGGTCATCTATGGTTATTTGTCTAACCTCTACCTTCTTTCTAATTATCAAAGAGCTATTATCATTTTTATTAACCACTCCTGTTATATGCATACATAGCAAATTCGATTCTGACTCTCCTACAAATGGAACATTTGTATTATAGGGTTCTTTATTAATTGATATTTGTTTACTTTGAAAATTAACTACTGCATTTAGGCTGACCATCCAATCTGCACCTAAAATTGCTGAGACGTTAAGACCTTCTATAACCAAGAATATAATAGTCATTTCATTTCCCCCTATCTCTACATCCAATAATATCTGTCTTTTTACCTTTTTATTTTTAGCTCCTGTTGTGCACATAATAGTTACATTACTCACAGGGAGTGTGGGAATAGCTTCTTTGGGATTCTGTTTACACAATTGTTCATAGTATTCCCCTGAAATGGCTGTTATTTCAGATCCAGTATCTATGAGAAACTGTATAGTTATTCCATTAATTTTACCTTCTATTTCAGGTGAGAAGGCTTTGCTATGTTTTTTATATTCATTGCCTTCAAAAAGTAAATCTTCTTTTGGGTCACCCTGTAAAATACTATTTATTTTCAAATCACCACAAATATTTTTTTGACAGTTTTCTAAAGTAGCGGCCCTTTCTCTAACTTGAGTGGATGTCATTGTCGGGCAACTCAATGACTTGTCTGACCATTTTTTTGTAAGTTTTGTCCCGGTTCTTCATGAACAATGACATGGGTTTTTAGTGGGTGTGGTTCTATTTTTTCAAGGTCTGTGTTCATCAGCTGATTTCTTTGTTGACTAACGTTACCCTTGTGTTCTTTTCTTTGGATTAAGTTTATTCTATCCCCTGGTGGTCTAGAAAAATCTCCCTTGTAATTAGGATTAGAATAATTTCCCTTTTGATTAGGATTAGTGTACTTAGGATTAAAATTGTTTCCCTGATTATTGGAATTTTCCCAAGTTCGATTTCTCGACTCCTGGTTCGATCTCTGGATAGGTCATGCCTGGTTATATCTACTCTCCCTATTTAAATGGTTTCCTCCATTTTGAAATGAGCTATCTTGCATGTGTGGTTTCGACCTTTCTCTCCTAGAGCGCTCATCAAATATTTCTAGAATTTCTCTCATTTCAACGCTAGTTTTTACTCTAGCAGCTATAAGAGCATCTTGTATTTCACGTGGGAAGTGATACAATAACTGATTTACTAATCTTTCCTCGTCAATAGGGATGTCCAAATTCCCTGCCTGCATGGCATATCTATTGTAATAGTCACACATAGGCCCTCGATGTGGATCATACCGGCCTGTAAAAATATCATTTACTAATTTGTCCTGCTTGTACACGGACCAAAATCTTTTACGAAAAGGTATCTTTATTGCTTCATATGATGTATATTCAGCCTCGTGATTATTCAGCCACGCTTCAGCGTCACCTACTAACTTTGAATTAAAAAATGCTATTTTTTGTGCTTCGGTGAGTTTACTATTTTCAAAAATTCTATCCATCTTTTTCAAATTTTGTACAGCATGCACCCTATCATTATTTCCACTGAAGGTGGGTACAGATTCCATTAGTTGATTCTGTATGCCTGTACTGGGTAATACTTAGGCACCAGTGGTAATTAGCGTCTTTTTCTACTACCTCGTCATATTTTGACTTAGCCTGTTCTAATTGTTGTCGCATTTGTTTGACTGTTTGTGACGTCTTGTCCACAGTCTCAGTCAGGTTGTCCTTAAATTTGTCCAATTGGTGGTCAACTATTTCCTTTATATACACATCTGGTACAGTGTGTCCATCAAAGAGGTCATTTTGGAATTTAAGGTTATCACTATATATTTGTTGCTCTTTTTCAACAGTCGCAAACCGTTCTTTTAAATTTTGCACCTGTTCTAGAATTTCATTTTTATTTTTTTCGCAACTTTCCTGAGTAGTTTTTACCTTAGAATTTAAAGAGTCCTGTCTAAACTTCAAGTTTTCCTTTGCATTTTTGAGTTCTTTATCTGCTCATTCGTTTGCTTTTCTGACTTACTACAGTCTTCCCTAAGCGTCTGTAGTTCGTCCCTTACCTGCATTTGGTCACTTTTAGTCTGTTGTTGTACTTTCTGTAATTTTGTGTCAAAGTCGTTTTGTACTTCTTGAAATTTACTCTGTAATTCTTGTTCTAACCTGTTGAATTTTTCATCTATTTTCTGACTATTTTTGTCGAACCTTTCATCTATTTTCTGACTATTTTCGTCGAACCTCTCATCTATTTTCTGACTATTTTTATCTATTTTCTGACTCAACTTTTCACTACTCTCTTTCATTTGCTGCACTAACTGCATTAATACTACATTGAGGTCATTTGCTGAGGTGGTTTGTTGAGCTACTATACCTTCTACCTTTGAAACATTCTCCACCCCCCTTAAGTCTTCTTCTTCTTTATGAGCTATTGGTTCAACTACCTTCTTAATTTGTTGTTCACTTTGTTCCTGATCAGATAGTTCTAAACAAGAATGTTCTTTTACTATTGGTTGGGAATATTGTGCTAGGGGATGGTTATCTTCACTGCTACTACTGTCTGTCTCTTCCATATTTAATGCAATTTTTGTTGTTGTTGATGACTTACGTAAGATTCTCCCTGCGTACCTCACCTGTAGTCTAGAAGCTCTGACCTTCTTGTGAAGCTACCTGATTTGGAAGTTCTCCCTTTGAAGTCACCTGGTTTGTTGTTGTTGTTTATTGTTTTTAAAGTACTTAAGCTGTTTGTGGCACTTTCACTGTTCTTTGAGCACTCACTTTCACTTTCTCGGGTTGTGAACTGAATTTATGTATATATATATATATATTTTTTAACTCAGCTTATCAGGCCCTGCGTTGTGCGCCATTATTGTAATAATTTAAACGCTAGCCTGATAAGAAATGTCTATACGCCATCGTAAGGGTGATATTATTTTAATAATTAATTATATTATTTTATAAATTAAAAGTTCTGGTGTTTTTTTTTATAGTCTTTTATTTTAATTTTAAATGAATAAACTGTTTACTTTTAGCTAGATATCACACGCATTTTATATTTTGATAAAAGCCCGACTATTGCGTTAAATGAATCTTAGCTATACGTGTTCTTGTCGAGAAGGAAGGATCACCAGCAGTGAGGAGATGTGCGCATTTGAAGGGGTATATCAAGCGACATTTCCTTCTCGAAGCTTCCTAGAAGAAAAGGGGTGAGGTCATCCAGGTGCGTCTCTTTCCACGGAAAGTGCGTTGTCTTTTTAAATAGAGACGTAGAAGGATTTCACCACACCTTACAACTCGACAGTTCTACACAAATAAATCTTACAGCCCGCTCGAATATTAAATATAGTAATTTTGAATATAGATTTGAATAATAACATATTGATATGTATAATTTCATATCGTTACAAGGGGTGAGTGCAGTGAACTCGCCGGCTGAGAATAGCCAGTGACTCGTGCTACCCGGCAACTTCTACTCTACAGTACTATTTTAATTTTTCCCCCTTTGAATACTCATCGCCCCCAAATCGCCCCCCACTTATTTACTGCCCCCCTGATAACCCAAATCACCCACTTGGGGGCGATCGCCCCCAGGTTGGGAACCACTGCACTTGAGTGACTAGACCAATGATTTACAACTTGTGAGTCGTGACCCCATTCAGGGCCGTGGCATTTATTTGGTGTAATCGCGTTGCTTGTTGAGATTATAATGTTATGTTTACTTTTTAAATTGATTATTGCTATAGGAAGGTACAAAATTCAAATACAGTAAAAACAGTTTGGTTACTAATTATGTTTCTTTTGGTTACCTATTTCAAGCAGTTGCTTGTTGACTTAGTTTGCTGTGTGAGTCTCGTGTTAGGCGAGAAGAGTTGCTATCAAGCTTTCTAAATACCCACTTGGCTCGTTAATTCACTTTTGAAACATCTTAGTCGCTTTCATATAAATAATATAGCATAATCTACTTTATAGGAATTAAATCAAACACGTGGGCTTAACGGCACGCTAGTTTAGTTTAACTGATGAGGTTAGGATTCATATTCTGACTGACGGTTCTGGGATTAATTTTCCCTATACAAATTTCCACTCTTCATCCTCGCAACTTCGGGTAAACTTAATCTTAATTCAACCTTGTTCATCCCTAACACATTAGTGAAATTAGTAATCATGTTTATAATCCAAACGGGTATTAAGATGCCGTGCTAAAATTTGAATAGCTCTGATTAGTAAGAATATTAAAAAACTAAAATTTAAAAACCAGGCTATTAATATTTGTAGGCCATAAAGAGGTTGCGATGGTCTCCAAGACAAAAATTGATGTCAAACCCGGCAAAAGGTTGGAAACCACTGAACTAAGCTCGCATTTCACCCACAGGTTAATGTTCGAATTATACAAGTGAATTGGTCATTTTCCTCTTCATACTTATCAAAATGTTAGTGATGGATAATTTATCAATATATTTTATGGTTAGGAGAATTTAAAATGTGACTTGATCAGCGTTGTAGATGTTAATTCTCGACAATTAGCCATGGTTAAACTCAATAATTTAGGCTAAGAATGGAAATACTAGGCTCAATAAGATTAACTAACTCAGATCAAAACAGCCAATGATCATTTGATTTCGACGTCTGTGTCTGAAATTTTCGAGCTATCGTCTTTTATATAATGTGTGAGAGAGAAATACATTTTCGAGTATTTCTTTTTCTTTTAACACTTGATAAGACACGCGAATTTTTAATAAATGTCAGGCTATATTATATTTCATATGATTAATTGTTACTAAAATATCTAAATATCATAAATATGTACAATACCTTTATAAATCTATGGAGCAAATAATGAATACCGATAGGTCGTTTCAATCTTATATTGTAGTAGATGCACTTATAGAACTTACGTCTCTTTCTATCCCATTGGTATCCCCGTTTAACCTATTCTTTTTCTAATCAGTGGAGTTGCAATTACGTAGTTTAAAAATAAACACAATTATTTATACGAAATAAGCACCCATTATTTTTGTACAACATTCACTGATGCATCTAGTGAACACAATATATACTAATAAAACTGATTCTTAAACCACTTTTTTCAACCAAATTATGAAAATTGACATTGTCTTTCAGCTTCAAAAGTTATATATTAATATGACGCCATAAGTATATTTCCAATAGTGTGGGAAATACAGTAATTTTATGGTGGTTGTAATAATTGTGGCGAACCTCGCTTGCAAATACTGTCACCGTTAGTAATGAGGTTGGGGCTCAAATCTTTAACGAAACACCTAGCATATATTCAACACTACCACAGTTGGTAGTGGGTGTACCAACCAAGCTAGGCGTCTTGAGTTACATTCCCGATATGGTCATAGATGTATTATTGATAAAATGTCGAATGGGGATTGAATAGTGTTCTAAATCGTGCGCTGATAAGAGTATGACTGAAAAATGAACTGTATGGGAAAAAAAAATGTATTAAAATAACACGTAAAACATGCCAACCAATATTGTGTATTATATCTAAAGATAAAAAAAAGGGAGCAACTATTTTTACTTGAGTATTTCTGGAAGAATCGAGTACAGCCGATTACGATACACAAAAGGTGTAGTCGACTACTTTTACTCGATTCTTCTCATCACTAGAGCTCACTGAGCATAGGACATGAGCAAAGCAGTGCTGCCAATTCATATTAATAAAATTATTTCCAAAATTCATAAACAGTGTCTCGTTTCTCACTAGATTTGAATAAATTAAAGCTATATTTTCAATAATAATTTTTTAACATAGTGGTTAAAGTCTGTTGCCAAATAAAATAATTGATTTATCTCTTTAAAATTATAAAAGTCTATGCATACTTTAAAATGTATTGACCTTAAAAAAAGAATCTTACCAGTTAAATAAGATTGCAAATTAATTTTCTAGTATGCAGTGCAATCTTTAAAGAGAATGAATACTTCATGTTTAAGAAAATATTTTTAGACAAGGCTGCACTCTAGTATACAATTAGTAAGTTAAGAAGATTCCATCCTGCTGCCCTCTACCAGAAGTGTGACAAAGTTTTTACGTTAAACGTTCCTTCTGTAAAACCTCAAGTCGGCCATTTGTGGATACAATTCCAGTTGTTGTGGATATAATTCCAGTGGATACAATTCCAATTTTTCACAAAAGCAGTTTTTTACAAAACTATTGGAATGGATACCATTCCAAGTGGATACAATTCAGTCCCCTCAAACCAAACATCTCCATTCTAAAGTATATGTAATTTTATCTGTGACTTGTACTATTTGTATTTGTATTTATGCTCTATGAATGCTTACTGTTGTCCACCGATATTATAGGTATTTATTATTAATCTTTTTCGAGCAGATTTTAATGCTTTTACAATCATGATTATTTTAGTTTATTTATATTTTAATAACAAGGATCTTTTTTTAAAGCAATACATTATACCATTAATAGCCAATCTTATTACTACCGCATAAATACTGCTATCAGAAGGTTAAAGTTAGTTACCAGATAAAAGTTATCAGCCATTTTAATATTTTACGCATATTATGAACTGAATTTATCTGCCGGATATTTTTATGCATAAAAAGCAAGGTTGGTACTGCTTTTACTAGTGCGCGCATGCGTAAAACCTGTATAGTAGCTACAACGCTCTACACTTTGTTAAATAATGGCGGCTAAACGAGTTTATGTAATCAGATGGCGTCACGTGAGTGCAGGAGCTAAGACTTCTTGCAAGTACTAATTTAGGTGTTTGCCAAAATATGGTCAATAGTTGGGTACAAAGTTTAAAAAATTTCATTTATTGTACTCACATTTTGATAATTTGTTCTTATATAAATATAACTCTCTACAAATAGCTTGTCAGTTTATATAAAAGTGTGAAATAAATGTTCTAACTTTATATAGTTTGAGCCCGGGCCTGTGCTTACTAAACACGTGAACCAAGATTTTAACTTAAAAACAGATTCTGATTGGTGAAACCTCATGAAAAATAACGCATCACTATGGCAAAAACCATTTTAACTTTCAGATAAAAGTTATCAAGTACTTAAACCACCCGATAAAAATGTGATGGATAAATACATTTTACCTGGTAGATAAATGCTATCTGGCATACATAATATGCACTTTTAACTTATCGACCAGATGGAAATGTTTATCAGCCAGATTAATATTTATCCGGGAGTCAGAAGACCGGTCCTTAATATAATAAAGGCCTTGTGGTTTTAATTTATTTACAATATTTGAATTGAGTATGTTCTATTACATTCTATAAGTATACGATACTAGCGCTTATTTTGATTAAATGTCTGATCCATAGAACTAAAGCTAGATCACGTGATACCCTTCATATAACGTTCACTTAACGTAAAAGACCTCCCAGGACATATATTGAGTTAAGTGAACTGCAAGTCGACGTTAAGTTAACGGCGTCGGGAATCGCTACCATTTAAAAACAGGAGGAGATCCTTTACGTTAAGTTTACATTAAGTTAACGTTAAGTTGATCGTGATCACGGCATAAATCCCAAGGCAAAATTTCGAGAGATTTCAAATTTTATAAAATTTAATATAAAATAACTCACTGTTTCCGTAAATTAATCTTTTTTTCTAAAAAAACAATCACAGACAATATTAATTATCTTGTTAAAAATAATATTAAGTTTAAATTCAAACAAAATTGCTAGAGCCTTTTCCAAAAAAATTGTATGGTAATTAAAAAATCATTAATCAGTACGCTAACTTTAATTTGAGGGCAAGGGCAAAATAAAAAAAGTATTCTAGGCATAACATTTAAATATCAAGTTTGAACAAAATCCATCAAACCGTTTCAATATATGAACAAGAGAAGTCTAACATGTAAACTAAAAATCGTGAAATGATGATAATAATATTAGCCTAATCCTAAACAAAATTTAATATATGCATTTATCTTATTGTAGATGATGTCTATTAACACTCACATCTACACGAATGCAACAAATCCACGATCGCAATGAAGAAAACGTTTTTATATTATGTAGCTACATCTGAAACTGTATAATATATGTTTATTGGGCTCAAGGAATCAAAAATGTATTACGTAGTTTCTTACTTCTAATATTAAAGCAAGGATTACTTACTACTTGTAAGAGTTGGCGATGTCAGAAAAGGTTTCTCGTCTTTTACGATAGACTGGATCCTTGAAACCCTACAAGAAAAACAAAGAACATGCGTTATATAAGAATTATATGTTAGATCACCGCGTATTATATATACTGATTATGCTAATGAGATAGGGATGAGGAAGGTTTAATCTATAGGAGAGTACCCACATATGCATGGAGGGACCGTGTAAAACCATTTTGGAAAACCAATAAGCTAGTGACTCTCCAATTAAACACAATGTAATGGGATAAATGCCAATTTTTCATATCTTTCATATTATGTGTAAATGTGTAGTGGGATTTTCAAAACAGTTTAAAAATGTTCATCGGTGTTTTGAATCCGTTAGCGTGGTTAGTACTTAATTGTTTACACACGCGGTTAGTGTAGACGCCTAAACAAAGCTGAGAGTAGTGGTTGGGGAAGGTGGCAGCCATTTTGTTCGTTGTAATTGTTCACCCTATGAGCGAACCTTTCCTCTAGTTAGCTGCTGCAAACAGTTGTGAAATCGCCACGCGTATACGCATTATTTTGTGTGTTTTCGGTGTATGTTGTTTTGTAATTGTTTGTTTACTTGTGTGCTTTTATTTTACAAGTTAACAATGAGTAAGGATTTTTTGAACCATGAAAAAGAAGTGAATTGAATACAAATACACGACTCCAACAGTCTGTCGTGGGATCCAAACAACAAACTGTGAAGAAACAAGTACAAAATAAACGATCCCTTTGAGGATATTGCTTCAGAGATAGGTACTACCGTTGTATAGAAATAAAAGAAAATAGATATTCTACTATTTTAATTAAGAAGAGAGAAGAAAAATAATGAGACTAAGTCAGAGATAGGTACTAATGAAAAGAAGAAACCATGGTGGGGGCTACTATATTCACGTTTTTTTAATATCAAAAAGACGCCAAGGACGACTGTGTCAATTAATCACATTGCATTAGATTCAAAGGTGGATGCTAAAAAATTAAATTGAGAATCTTATTTTTGGATCTGAAACGGAGGAATATCATATAGTCTTATAAAGCCAACATTGTCAGGAAGAGAATCATCATATAATGTCTTGTCTGTAGAGGGGCCAGATAGCTCATCATCAGCTTCAGTGAACGTACAAGATTCACCCAGAGGATTTGGGCGTCCTGAATATCAAAAAAAGGACTTAAATGTCATGGGAGAGATCCTTTGTGCACATGTGCAGTTTTAAGCGACTTTTTGTTGCCTAAAAACCTTTAACTGGATTTATGTTGTGTGTTAAATACTGTAATATTTTTGCTTTTTAAATAAACTGTAAGTTACCTAAATCATCTACGGTTTACCCAAGGTAATACATGAAATTAATCCAAGAAAACAATTGTCAAGTAAATTAAATTCTAATAAAAATACATTATGAAATATAAATATTTTGCAGTTCAAATGAGGATGTCTGACCGAACTAATGTGTCCCTGAACTGAACAAAATCTAACATAAACTAAAACAAAACAACTCCTAAACTTTTACATATCATAACGTAGCCTCAACTAACCCTGTATGTATCGGGTATATTTGCTGTATTATTTGTATTTGTTAATTAGGTAAGATTAGATTAGAATAGATTATGTTATCTTAAGTTAGGCTAAACAACATCCTAATTTGAACCCAGAATTGCTTACTTTTTTTTCGTAAAATATTTTATTAGCAATTACTTTAGTAAGGTACTTTGTAATAAATATTTATGAACTTCACTGTCCTTATATAATCGAGAGGGAAAGAATGATTTTAGATTTAAAACAACAAACGGCTCTTTTTGATAAAAAAATATTTGTTCTAAACAAAAAAACATTCTTTCAAACTACATTACAAATTAAACTAAATCTGAGTGATTGATAAAAAGAAAATTAAATATGTGTTTATTTGTTTTAAGAGAGAAAATGGGGAAGGAAATTAAAAACAATCGCATACTCATAAATCTATATACAATTTCTGGGTAGTACATTTTTATATTAAAGAACCAAGTATACATACAAATCGTATCATTTTCCGATGTCGGAAACGAGGTATGAAGCGTACTCATTTCTGATAGTCTGGAGTAGGGGACAGAAGTCAACTTTCAGGACGAAAGTCGCCCCCCCCCCCCCCCCTCGCCCCCTTTTCTACCCTCCCGCGGCGTTGACTCGCGGGTGTGGAGAGGTGGGGAGAAATGTCTCTCTTTTCTTCCTCCCTCTTTCTATCTCTCTGTCTCTCTCTTCCTCTCCTCCCCTCTTTCTATCTCTCTGTCTCTCTCTTCCTCTCCTACCTCTTACTATCTCTCTGTCTCTCCCTCTCCTCCTCCTCTCTCTCTCTCTC